>JABUQX010135509.1:0-20911 GCA_015478945.1 Trachelipus rathkii
TAACCAAGAATTGTACAGATATAGTCCACATTCGAGGGTACGCCTACGTTCGCAGTCTGCGTGAAGCCTCAGAGTAGATTCTTTCCTGATGCGAGTCACATAATTTTTATTTCACTTACGGACGCGCACTTAAGGGTATGAGACTGGGGTCGGGGCTTTCTTTTCGACTTTGCTGTCGATAGTATTGCGGACGTATTAGTGTGAGTCGATTTAGCTGAGACAATACTCTTGATCGTGTCTCTCCGGGGTAGTAGATCACATAAAGCGGAAAAGGGTAGAGTTCCCTGCGCTCACGTAAAGGGCAGTCATGATTCATGGGAGAAGGAGGTGAATAAGATGATGATGATTAGAATTTAATTATATATGCAGAATAGATGAATGAACTGAAAGGTGCAATAATGAACATGGATATGTAGATATAATAATGAGATCAATTAAGTAGAGTAATTAATAATAATAATGAATAATAAGAATATAATAGAGAATGAATAAATAATATTAGAAATAATAATAATATATAGATAATAATAATAATGTAGGATCAATTATCATCAACACACGGGAGAACACTGGAGGGTAGACAAAAATCATTAATTTTTTGGAAAATTGTCCAAGGGTTTTTCCACACAGCGTTTACGAGATATATACTCATTTGAGATGCGAATCAATATTCGGAAGGAAATACGTTGCCCTTCGTGACGAAGTTTTCTTCGTTGTCAAATCAGGGTCTGCGGGTCTTTCGATGAGTATCGCATATGAGGTACTCATCTGTTATGCGAAGCAAAAGATAAATTCCTAATTTTCAAGTATTTCACACTAGAGATGGACCGAATATCATATATGTCGACCGTGTAAAGAGAGGATGGCATAGAGCAGCTTTCTTTTCGACTTGCTTCGGTATTGTTTCTTTCCGTTTTCTCTCTACTAGGGCTTAGATAAAGGTAAATATGTATATCATGTTCTATTTATTATATATTCTACGGTGTATGCTATACGGAGAGTGTGAGAGTGATCATAAGTTTTACACTCAACATAATTACATGAGCGTTACATGCGGTGAGAGCACGCATATAAGATGGTAGAGGAAAAGTGATTGAACGTGAGCGTAAATAATAATTTACATCCAGTTTCACTATCGTAATTTCACTCGAGTGTGAGCAGAATACCCTGCCATTAGAGGGTGAATAGATATATTGTCCACTCTATTATAGTCGACGCAACGTCATGATAGTTAATACAGCGAGTAACATGACTTGACAGTATACCATACAATCAATATCACCCAATGGTACACTCAATATAAATAATTCTGCCTAATAATCATAATCCTTTGAATCGAGACTATAGTAGCTGATAGGAATCCTATTCATCACCATAATCAATTCGAGTCCATGAATTAGAGATCAGCAACTTCAAGAGTGATTATTTAACATCAGGACAAAACACCTGGGCTTCATACCAGAATGATAGTAGTATTATACTATGGTTGAGAGAAATAGAATCGTTTCAGGGTTTTTCGCACTGCGGAATTAGAAATATTTGAGATGGGCATCTCAAAGACATCCGAAAAAACAAAAAATGACACCTTCTGTCTTTTTTCCAACGAGATTTCAAATGAAGTGTCTCTGTTATGCATGCTGTTGGGATGAGTTGTGGGCCTCGTAGTTTCGCTGCTGTGCTTCTTGTTCCCCAGACAATTTAAGCAGGAAAAGAAAGTTGTTCCATCAATTTTTCGTACCCACAAATAGCAACAAAACGTATCCTTCCACGTGGAGGAGTGGGAACGTCACTCATCATTTGTGTTTCCGATGTTTTGGAGTTTTCGTAACTTTTGCCGTCCTTTGATGAGCTGCCTGTATTCTGTGGGCCATCCGAAAACCCCCTGGGTAATAGTCTGGACACACGTTCCCAGACCTTGAGTCAAATCCAAATTGGCTGACTACCAGTGGAAGTCTCAGGCTACATGGATATTAATGAATAACCTCGTCACCTAACATTTGATAATGTTCCTTTGTCCAATAGCACTGTACATGAGGCGTTAACGCGGGTAACACAGGAGAGACGTGTGATCACGTGTTAGTCATTAGATTCTAAACATAGCTCTCTCGGTCAAGTTGTGAAGTTCCGTGCTGGATATTCCCGAATCGTGATAGAATATTGTTGCACCCGTCAACAAGAGGTTCGTCTGCTTACTGTAGTGATGTTGCTGTGGCTGCCCTAGTACCTCTCTTATACAGCTGGCTCACCCTCAGCAGGGCTGCGTGGCCATCCTATGCGGTATCTGTCAACATGAACGTGGTCGGCGTGTCCCAGCGGTCCCTGGTACCGTGTCTCTCTCTTCGTCCTCTGCACTATTTCATGTCCACTTACGACTGATAGGAATGCCATGAATTGGAAACCTCTTGTCCGAGCGAGTTACGCTTTTGAGCTGTAGTCGCTGACGACCGTGCTAGCACCAGGTTTCTAACTGTAGAGGTGTGCAAACCTCAGTAGCATATGAATGGAGTAATCGAGCAGAAAGATTGATGCGCACTATTGCTGTGTCTAGGTACTTCATCGATAAATCTAGACAGACCGATTGATTTTGGAGACACGGTATCTTGACTGCTTATCATATTATGCCTCCTCTCGTTTTGTAGAGTGAGTGTGGTGGGACAACTGCGTCAGATAGTAGAGAGTGGGCATTAATTGATGTGGCTTAATCTCGTTCTCCCCCAGGTGTTGTGTATGGAAGCATTGCTACTTCACAGATGCAACACTCTTGCCAAATCAGAGCACGCATCGTGCTACCTGTCCTATTCCGAAGGAGCTGCGCCAAGCCCGTCTCGCGATCATAATCTCTACGAGTGTTGCAGCAGGCCGAGTTTAGGGCAAAGGAATGACCCGTGCGATATCTCGAATCTTGTTGTCGCCACGTTACATGATGAGACGAGGTCTTCCTCTGCCTCGCAAGTAAGTTAAGCCTATTGTGGTACCATCTCGCCATAGATGCCGAGCGCCTTCCAGCTTCTCAATCTTCTAAATCGGGAATGGAACACGTGTGATACGCCGAGCGGGTCCATCAGGCTCGCGCAAACCCAGGTGAAGGTTAGGCAATATGTGTCTTCACCTCTTTTTGAGATCTGCCGAAGGCCATACTAGGCTCGGCCGGAAGATTAGTCGCCGAGCCAGTAGGAACGCTGAGATCGTTTCATTACCCAAGCTTGATGTGAGCGCCGAACCGATTAGATTAGGAACAAACATTCATATTATTTTCTCCGTGGATCAAACAAGGGCTAGCGGGTTCCGTTTCAAAATCTTGTATTTCCATTCGATCTTCCTTGCAATGAAGGCGCCTCATCCACGGTACTAACTGCTCTCCGGCTGCCCCGTGCACATATGCCAGTTGGCTTGCCTCCTTCACATCAGTGCTGGGCTCACTGTTCCGCTCGGCTTAGAGTGCCAGTCCCAGCTTACAGTAATAGCATCACTCTAGCGACGCTATGCATGGGTAGCTCAACTTGGAAGTTCCTGCGCAGTGAGTGTACCCGGACTGCTGCACCCAAAACGTGGATAGGGGCAGGGAGATTGGGAAAGAGTCGGGTGTTACTCAAGGACGCCTGACTTCTTAAGAGTGTCTTCCGGTCTGAGAGATGAGAGAGAAATAGTACTCCGAGATTTGGCGTGCGCAGAAGTAACTGAGATAACTCGATTCCCATTGGTCAGGGATTTGTCGAGCACGGCGTCCCTCCCAAACCATTCGTGAAATCCCCAAATCGCCTCCAGTGAAGTTTCTATCGAGCTCCATCGTTCCACCTCGCCGGTCAGAATATTTTCCAACGCACGAAGCAGTTGCAACACCGTGTACAGTCGCAAGCGACTTATGCTTGAGTGAACACTTGTGCGCAACTCAGTCTCCATTGGTGTATAGCACCACATCGCTTGACTTGAAAGTAAGCCTGGTAGAAGGCGCGCCTTAGCAAGGCCAACAGCTTGTGACATCGCCCTTCCCATCTGTGCATTGCCAGCGTGTTGTATTCCTCTCATGCGCAGAAGTGATGCGCAGAAAAACATCGTCATGGACTTATTCCTGCATGAGACGGTGCGCGCACTGCAAATAGCATAATTAAAGAGACTGAGCGCTCCGAGTTCTAAAGTAAAGAAAAAGAAACAAGGTCAATTGAAGATCGATTAGAAACACAGAAACACATCAGAGGCAGCACAAATCCCTCATCTTGAGGCATAGTGTAAACCTAACGAGGATTCCTTTCCTCTTCGCTATAGCAGGAAGTAGCCATGTTTACGTTCCTGTATGCCTCCATCGTAAACGATAATTATTATGAAGGATTGAAACGCTTCCAAAACCGATATCAGGCTACGTCAGCGTACCTAATTCTTCATCCGAGTTCGTATGTCATTGTTTCTCACGTCCAATAAAATTGAGATTCACCTGTTGGGTTTTAGGCTGAGTAGCTTCAGAACGAGCTCGTCAGACGCGGAAGTCTCTTTTTGGAGCATAGACATAAGCTGAAGCAGCCATTATACGGCGCTCCTGACGAGCTATACATATGAATAATTATCATATGTATTCGCTCGGCAGGTAGGCCTGTTCATGGCCTGTATCTCAAAGAAGTTGACCTGATAAGAAGCAAAACCAAGGTGCATTATTTTGGCACTCAGACCACCAAAACTTAGTCTAAATATGCTTGAGAAACCCCTGGACGATTTTTGGCTGTTACCGCAGTGTAAAATAATATAATATAAATAATAACTCGAAAAGACTAGCGTTGTTAGAACTATTTTCTATAAGAAACGAGAGTAGCGGACCTAATATTCACTTTGTGTATTATAACCTATGAATCATCTCCACTACTAATAAATATTATACTTGTATAATTCATTATCACCTCTCACCTATCATTAATTAGCAGTATGGTGGCTACTATCTCACGTATACGTCGTGTACTTAGTCCACATATATAAAGCTCTTACTGGCACGCATTAGCGTTAAGTCAGGAAGTATATACTATTTACGCTAAGTTAGATAGGAAACTGGATAGGCGGGCAGATGGATAAAGGTTAATTCCAAGGAGTGTAAAAACCAAAGAGGAGGCTTTATATGACTCTACGATTTACTTTACCAGTGATTGATGCCACGTAGAGTGAGAGGAGGTGAGAGTGCCAGTAATGAGACGCAGTAATATAGATATACTAATATTGACTCGATATATTCATGGTCTATTATTCACATAGTATAATATATATATATATAAGTATATAATAATACGGTACTGACCCCATATATATACTCATATACTTTATACTGTAGTAAATGCTACGCTATAATATACCTCATATATGCATAGGAATAGTTATTGAATTCGAGAGATAAGCCCTATATTCGTGAGTATGATTACCTACCTAGCTACGGTAAGATATTATTCACAACGCTATACTAGTATTCACTATTAGCACACCTGAGTTGAGTATTACGGTTAGCCTTACTCACTATAAGTATATGTAATATGTATCTATTATATATATAGGGTTTATATAATTATACTATATACAGCTTGATCTGCTAGAAAGTGTGTATCAAAGTATTCAACTTCGGATTAAGGCGCCGCTTCAGGGAAGTTCGCATAAGATCTATTTTCTAGATGTTTGAGTAACCCCTGTCACAGGCTTAGTATGGGCTTATATTGGAGAGCTTCACAGCTGGACTGTGGATGCCTCGATAGTCTTTTCGGAATAAACAAGAAAAACAACGCAAGATCAGAATATGTCCGAGATAACTTGTTGTCAAGTGAATTAAAATTAAGCGCTTTACTCTCTCTCCAGGACTTCCGTGGTTATTCGGCTATGCCAGATTCCAATCATTGTACGACTCGCTGAGAGCCGTAATTTTTACTAAAATTAAGACTAACTTGACACATGAGTAAAATATACAAGAATATTATTGCAAATTATAATTAATGGATTGGTAGTACCAATTTTTATTATAGGGCTTCGTTAGACAATAGATAAATATTATTTTTCTTTTATTGAAAGCTCATCTGTCACAAGATGCCAGACTTACCTTTATAGAAACAATTTAAAAATCTGTCCAGCAACAATTATTCAATGCTGCAATCAGAATGTTTCATATGTAAATTTTTCTGAGGAATGAGGTTTTCGATGTTAACATTCTAATATCTAGAAATTAAGACATATCAATTATATAAATAGGAAATCTACGAAATTGTATGCGATACTTGAAACCCGAGCTTAGATTTTTATTTTAACACCATATGTGGACCTACCAGTTCATGCTACGTGAACTCAAATTTGAGTTTAAAGTTTAGCTCTTTAACACTCAATCAAACATTAGTTAGTATTTTCCATCTGCGCAATACGTCTCCAATCCGAACCTAATTTCCTAAAAAATCAACTTCAGGCAACTATGTTGATTACATTAATCTAGTTGCTATCAGCACCAATTATCTGATGTAGAACTCGAAAGCTTGCACTTACTCGTTATGGAGTTTCAAGAATTATGAATACTGTTTAATCTACCAACAAACAGCCAACTACAGGCACTCTTGAAGCCACGTCAGATTTTCTAAAAAACAGTATATACTCTTAGTACATATATAGAGTATATATATATCACTAAATTATACATATAATAGATAATATATTCATTATATGATATATAATAGCTTACTATGTATATATATGTAATATATATATATATGTTATCAGATATGTATATACAAATCACATAAATCTCTATATCACTCTAATAATATTATACTAATTATATAGTATTATAGTTATTTACTCATATAATACATATTAGCTATATATAATGAGTATAGTGACATAAATACCAAAGGATGATTTTGTAAACCTCAGAATACACACAAAAAATATATATTAGTTCTAAATATTAATGTTCATTAGAAGAAACCACCTGAACGATACTTATATTTTATGTATGCTAGTATATACCTATTACAGTGTTGAGATATAGTAGTAAATAATATATATAATTATATATATTAGCGAAATGAAACAGACCTGCAAGATAATAAAGGAATAATATATTAAGAACTTTATATGATTAGATCTAGAACAGTAGGTCCCCATAACTATTTCTAGGAAACTCGTATAGATCACCACATTATGCCCTAATAGTTATCGTTTGGTAGTGACCCCTGTCATTATACTGAAATAATATAGATTATTTATGACTAAAACCTTTATATATATATAATATATATAAATATATTATATAATATAATATATTAATATATTAAAGTATTTTTATACATATTAATATATATATTATTATATATATATATAAAAATTATATAATTATTAATAAGTATATTATATATATTATATATAGTATATATTAAGTATATATTAATTATATATATTATTATATATATATAATTAATATTAAATATTAATAGGTTAATAAATATATAGTTATATATATTATATATTATATTATTAATTTACGTAAATAAGCCTACTATCCTATACGGAACGAGTAGTTGGATCATGATGGATTAAGCCAATGAAGGGGAGTATACTGAAATATTACTAAGAGGGAACCCTATTAGAATGAGAGAGTATTAAGAGAATTTGGTAATATGGAAAGGATAAGTCAGTATAAGGCGATTTATATTAGATATAGAGGTGTAGGATAATAATAATAATTACTTGAGATATTCTTGCACTGTAAAGATTATTATTGTGAATATATTTAAGAGAGAGATGAGAGAGAGGAAAAAAGCATTTATGATTGAATTCATATTTTGACTTGCTATGTCGATCCGTGAGAAAATAGAAAATTTTATCGATTTAGGAGTATTTTTTTAAATAATGTAAATTATTAACATTTAATAATATATATATTATTTCATATTTAGGTAAAATCTTGGAGATTGAGGAGGGCAACAAATAAAATTAATTTGAAATCATATTACTATTATAGGCTATTATATTTATATAAATTAAATAACATAAATATAAAATATATTAAATGAAAATATAGTAAAATTATAAAATAACTAAAAATTAGTTGGCAGGATTACGGTTGGGTTAAGATACTGCCTCTCTCTCCAACGTCATCCCAAGTGAGTGAGAAATGTCACTGCAGAGTCTATGAATGTAAGTAACATATTGTTGCCTAATGATGCTACTTACCAAGAGGAGGCGGTAAAGTAAATGAGTGGTAAACTTGTGAAACGCCCTACTTATCGCTAGCGATTAATAATTCTTGTATTGCACAGGACCTTGAGGTTGGTTGTCGTTGTGGGAAAGATAATTACGTTTAAAAGCCAAATATAACTTTAATTGGCGTAGAATTACTGAAAAATAAGTGGCTTATTGATGGGATAGGAAATATAAGGACTATAGTATAATCACTTAGAAATACCCAATAAGTATATAATTGCTGATAACTATTTTTAATCACGTTGTAGGAGTCAATAGTGGTAAACTGTGAAGATATTGTAATAATTTATTAAAATTTAGAGACTAAATGAAATGAGATAAATAATAAATATATAATACCAAAAATATATCTAATAATTCAGTTAAAGTTTGGAAGTGATATCATTGTGAATTGAGTGGTGATAATGAAATTATATAGATACTCTAATATTGTGACGTACAGAAAAGTGAAACCATAATATAATTAAAATGATAGTTGATATAGATAACAATGTGGTATAAATATAATATATTATTATCATTATCTAAGTTTATTTGTGAAATATTTGTGGTTGTTTATTTAATTAGACTGAGTCTCAAACTTTTGTCAAAAATGTGTTACCATAATGATATGTTGATTTTTTGTCACTTTGATTTAATAGAAACAAAGTGACCTTAAATTCTCGGTCTAATTTGTTTCTAGTTTCTGTCGAAATATATATTGTAGTTGTATCCCACATTAAACATTTGTATTATTGAAATTGATATGTTAGATTGTGTATTGATGATATGGTTTTAATTTAGTGTTATGTTATAGAACTTAAGTAATTTTATAATATTTAGTATGTATATATAGTAGAACGTTACTATTTCGTATAAATGCGTAATGTGAATATACCGAGTTTGTTTTTTTATAAATAAATATAATATTTATTTTACATAATATAAATGGTGACCTGACCGCCCCCGATAGTAGCTTCGGTGCTTATCTATACCAATCAGTCATCTCGCTACCAAGCGAAATAGTGAGAGGTTACCCGTGGTTCGACTACACTCCAAGGTCGGAGAACTGTGGTGAAGAATGTGGAGGTCTTTATACTACAATTCCATCCTGCGCACACCCTCACACTTGGGCGAACCAATCTTTGGTCTAAAATTGTTCCTAGCGACATACATCTGGTAACGTAAAGTGAGTAGCACTTCTCTCTCCTTGATTAGGGCTCTGGCACACCGTGTGACGAGGTGATGGTGTTTTATCAGCAACCACCTGTTAAGAAGTCTTGCTGATAAACAGGATTATATAATTAGAGTTATTTACTAGAAAATTATAATATGTTATACTATCTAATTACCTATACTACAATAAGTTGAATACTATACATATAGCTTAGATATATTATTACCTCTAATGAAATCCAGTATTAATATATATATATATTATATATATATATAAGTATATATACTATATTAATTAATATATATATATTATATATATATGTATAATATTTAATTATATATATATATATATTAATATATAATATATAGGTATATATAATTATATTAATAATAATTAATATATATAATATATATAATTATATTATATAAATATATATATTATGATTATAAATATATATATTATATATATATATATAATATATATAATTATAATATATATAATTATATATATATATATTTATATATATATATATATTAGTATATATATATATATTATATATATATAATATATATATATTAATATATATATTATATTATATATACATATATTATAAAATTATTAAATAATATTATATATTAATATATATTATATTATATATATAATATTAATATATAAGAAAAGTGTTAATATGAGAGATATGACTAAATGCGAAAGTATAATATCCATTCTGTCGCCTTTACACGTTGCTTACGCACGTATATGGAAACCACACGGCCATGCAATATTGATGAAACTACTAAATCCCATCGTCTGTAATATAGGCAGACAATACTCTATAAAAATAGGCGCATGGATCTATCCGAACGATAAGTAGGTTCCCAAACTTTTCTGGTACAGCTACAAAGAACTTAAGAGCCAGCTTTGCAGGATCGTTTCGCTTGTATTTGTGATTATACTTGATGCTACTCACCGCCCATGTACTGAATACAAACTGAATAAATTGTATGTTAATATAAAATAATAGCCTTAAACAAACCTTTATATATATATATAACTTTTTACTTTCACGGAATACTATATACCCTAATAACTAAAATGTACATTGAATATCAAACAAAAATGACAATTGATATATTTTACTATTATATGATTTCAACTTAAAGTTGTATAAGCATACTATCACATGAAATTTATATTTAAAGATTTTTTATATTCTCTTTAAATATACACTAATTCCATTTCAAGTATATCAGTATATATAGAATACAATATGAATAGTTATTATGTTTCTAACTATTATCGTTTTATTGACAGATCAGAATTGAATACAATGTTTCGAGGTAGGTTAGCTAATGATCGTAGTCTTTATGTCGCTCGACCTTCCTCGACGCTAGTGAGTTGGACTTAGGTGCGAAGGAACTACTGAGCAAGGGGAGAGAAGGCGAATAGGAGACAGAGAAGGACTCCTTCTACTAAAAAGAGGCGACTTGAATGAGCAGTGTGAAAAGAGTTGGCATAATAATGAAGTAAGGCTATGTCATGAGGATTGTGAGTTTATGAAGAGATTGAGTCCATCATTAATGTGCAAGAGTCTGGTGTAATTAACTCAACAGAGAGTGTACATTATTATGCTGAGAGTGGCTCAACTTATCATACAATTTTTATTGAATAGAAGTAAAGCTAGAGTTTAGAGAGTGGTGGAAATATAGGATAAGAATAATAATGTGTGTGAATTGCTTCGGACCCCTCGTTCCGCCTATAGACACAGGTTTCAAGGAAAAAGAAATTACGATTTCCCTCCTGGTATTTTTCTCTATACTCAAGAATGATTGTAAAATTCCCAAAAGTTGTGTAAACTATATAATTATGATACTTTCAATAGGTTGGTAGATCCTTGAGAGAGTATCTAGAGAGAGCGCAAGTGAGGCCAAGCAATAATCTCATTTGTAGAAGGCACGAATCAATTTTTTTTGTGCGGTTTCTATGATGAGGACAATTTATTGGTGGGAATTAAGCACTGAAAGTGATAGAATCTGCAAATCATTTAAGCACATTTAAAATTATATTAATATACGAAAAGAAATTTTAAATTAAAGAGTATCTAAAAAATTTTTGCATCAAAAGCGGACAGCTACTCAGCTTAAAGAGATAGAGTCTCTATTTGTTTTAAAAGATAAAATAAATTTTGTCACAAAATATACCTTCTGCATCACAATGTATGATGAATGTGGATACTGGACCAAACTATCATCCATTCTATCGTTAACATCTCTGCGTATACAGTTGTCACGTAGGAGCACATGTATTGTGCCAGTTCTCCGTGTTTGTCATACTAGAGTCGTTAACGAGAAGTCAACTAAGGCGTGACAGTTAAAGACGCATGGTTCTTGTGGTGATCAGCTCCGACGTAGTTTAAAAGTTTACCAGTTACACATAGTGTTCTAAATTAATAATGAAATGTTGAGAAACAATATAATCATATCATTTACGGTGTGTTTGCCAATTGAAGTGCTTATAGATAAAAGATATGAATGTGATATATAGAAATAGATTTATTAAAAAAAATATATAACGGTGGTGAAAATTATTAGCTTATACTATAATTAAATGTATAAAATAATACAAATAGATAAGTTTAAAATGAGTATAATACAATAATTCATTTCATGGAATCATATGTCATATTTGTTTGGTGTAGGTGCTCGGAGAAGGAAGTGATGATTGTAAAGGATCAAATAATAATAGTTTGTAATAATTTTTTCATAAATGTTTTAAGATTTTTCTACGTAACGAATAGTTATTCAATGATAGATTAATATATATTTATACGGCTCGGAGAATATTTTTTGTAAGTAAAAAGTTTTATATTATTAATGTATTAAGGGTATGAGATATGAGTTTATGTTGAGAATGTTCCTGGTAGATACAGCGAGGGTTGTCTATTTAATTAAATTAGGTAACTCGTGAGAAACGTGAGGTCAAGATTGAGAGGGAGAAGCAACAAGAAAAGGGATTCACAATTTGATTACGTGCAATTTAAGTCATGTTAGTTAGTGATAAAATGATAGTATGGATAGTGATAGTATTAATCTTTATATGCTATTATATAGTATTATAAGTGTGAGATATTTCTTTATTTGTATATATTATGTTACTTTTAGTTAGTGAATTTTGTTTTACCTGTTGACAGTTTGTTATAATTGTAATTTACAACATTATTATAAATTAGTATATATTATATATATATATATATATATATATATATTATATATATATATATATTTATTTTTATATAAATATATTATTGGATATATTTATATTTATAAATAATATATAAATAAAAGCGACCACCCCGAATAATGACTTACATAGAATATTAGTATTTTATATAATTAATGCTAACTCTAGCGTATATGCTATATATATACAAACAAATTAGTAAGGGTCCCAGGATTATTTACCGCTATAAACTGGTTAAATCGTAGTATGTATGTGAGGAAGTATAATATGTGTAGGCTATTATTCATCTTATATATATATCCTTTGGATTGCATTTGGCTATGTACGTCTACTACTTAGTATCATTATAATAGTGTAGCTGAACTTTACGTTATCCGAAACGTATCGTTATAAAGCAGGTATATTATAGAGTACTAAATCATACAATAGATAATTTACAAGAGATAAAAACATTTTCATCACTCCACGGTCAAGAGCCTAATCAGGAAGGAGGTCGTTACTCACCTTACGATCGACGCATGTAGCGCGCGACGAAGCGAGAAGCCCGAAGAGAGTGAGACATATGCCGGTCACAGTTCATCCTCTCCTGAGGCGAACACAGTATGCGAACTTGGAAACTCTCACTTTGATTGGTACGAGTGCTATAATTACAATCTGAAGCTATATGGCCGCATTTTATATAATAATATATAAATATCTATATATTAAATTAATATATAAAATTAATAATAAAATAATACATCATATATAAATTACTATATTATCCATATATATTACTAATACAGTATATTACAAACCACATATATGTTTTCCTCACATATATTAATATATATAATATAATATATATCATGAATATATCACATACATCCAACATACTATTAATATCATATAATAAATAATACTTAATATAATAATCACTCATTACTAATTATTCTAATACTATCAACTATCATTTACTTATATAATCATTATTCTGACATTAACTATCTACTATCATTGAGGAACTTTGATTTTAATATATTAAATATTATATTAATGTCTATTACAATATTTATCACAATATTAATTAATTATTATATTATATATTCCACTAATATTACAACTATTTAAAAAATTTAACATGGTAACTAATATTAACTACACTTAATTATTAATTATCATTATCACTAATGATTTTTATTTTAATATTATCATATTTATATGTTATGTTTATATATTTACCAATATATTTAATTATTATTATATCCACTATATATGTATATGAAAATTATCTATACTCATATATTATTTACTTATCATTATCACCAAATAATCACTGAGTTATACCATTAGTAGAATGTTAAACAGATATATCACAACGCACCAATAAGTGGGAAAGATTAATGTGATACGAAGGGGTTTCCAAGCCACTTGTACTACCAGTTGAAAGAGAATTTAGGAATAATGTTACTTTCATAATGACTCGATCATAGACTTGGAAAACGCAGGCTTACCGCCACGTTCTGCATATTTAGTATTTTAAATTTCTTCTTATATAAATTTTAATATTTAGTATTAATATTATCCAAAATAGAACAAAAAGAAATATGATTTCAAATATTTTAGTTGCTAAACATGCTCCTCGAACCCAGATACAAATGAAATAAATTGTACGAATGTTTAAAATTTCATTCTTTCTTTAAACACCAAAAATCGTAATTTTTCTTTTCGCTTGAAATTTTTAGCTACCTTGAATCCAATCAAATGTCTTTCTTTCTCTGCTCTCTCTTCTTCTGAAAAATTATTCCTCAATAAAATCATTCAGTAATTCCGCCAGATTGGACTGTCATCTCTTCAATAAATGAGCCATCTGACTATATTCTTTACTTTCCGAAATCTCTCTCTCTCTCTTCTGGTCCCTCTGTATTTCGCCTCCCCACTCTTGTTTCCACTGAGTCCACACTCGTCGAGGGTCGAATCATTCGATATGTAGAATATAATATTATATACAATATGTTACTATCATAATATATATATATATATAAGTATTAATATTTCATCATAATATATATTATATGTATAATAAATTATAATAACTATATAAAATTCTTTATGTATATAGCTATATATACTAATATTCAGAAAATAAAACTTACTCAAATATGTATACCTCATCTAATATCGTATAAGGCTTACCGCAAAAAAATATTATACAGGTAGCAGAGGGTCTACCAGAGTAATGACGTCAGGAATCGAGCGACTAAATGGTAGTTTATTTCGGTCATTTACCGAGCCAGAAGTTTTTTGGGGACTCTGTTCTAGATTCATCCATAAAGTTCTTTATCACGTAGATACTAAGGCTTGTCAGCTAGTTTCTTCGGCCTAACGAGTAATTAAAGATATAATACATCATATTAAATAAATATATATGATATTGATATTATATATATATATGATATATAGGAAATATAATATTTTCATTGCATTCTACACTCACTTTTTAAACTCATATATTTACTATATACTATCACTAGGTATCACTACTATCACTATATCCATAATACGTAATAATTGAACATACGTGACTATATATATATTATATCAAATATAATAACTATAATAATATGCTTTATAATTAGTGCGAGGCTTTCTCATTATATTATGCTCTTGAAAATACCCAGTGCACATCTTTTTTTAAATAAGTACAGTAGAATGGTATGAATACCTATATATCTATATAATATATATATAACTCATATAGTATATAGTAATTATATATTCGGTTCTATAGATAAATCCTGCGTGGTTTTCAAAAAACATTGTTCTTTAGACACGGTTGGTAAGAGCTAAACCATGTTATCAAGATGTCGAAGATACAAAAATGAAAAGATATTTGTTTTTTTCTCACATTCGTATTTTGAGTTTGACAGACGCAGATAGTGGAACATGTCGGTGCAGTACGAGTCCTTACTGGCGCTGTCTTCGAGCGAAAGCTTGAGACAAGAATGGCACAAGAATTTTAACCTGCGGGCGAGCTTATGCGTGTAACAATATGATACTGGCATATCATTATGTGCAAGTTTTTAAAAGTTCAAGCGATTGGCTACAACTTACACAATTTTTGACAATTAAACTGATTTATTGGCAATTAATATATAATGATATATATATATAATATTCGATATACCCTATATATGAGATAGCATGTATTATGCCCATTTGAATTGAATAAATATTCCTTCTGGTTCGTCATTTGCTTTCTGTCGCATTTTACTGATGACAATTCCTCATATTTATTGGTAGTTCTTCCTATTAAATTGATCGTTTAAAGACCGCAAATGGCCAATAAAGTCAAAATATATTACTCCAAATAAAGAATCTAATATTTTATTGTTTTATGAAATATTAATATTAGTCAATTTCTCGCTCACGATCTATCTATCTATCTATCTATCTATCTATCTATATCTATCTATATCTATCTATCTATCTATCTATCTATCTATCTATATCTAAACTTCAATCCTATCTATCTATCTATCTATCTATCTATCTATCTATCTATCTATCTATCTATCTATCTATCTATCTATCTATCTATCTATCTATCTATCTATCTATCTATCTATCTACCCATCTATCTATCTATCTATCTATTCTCTCTCTCTCTCTCTCTCTCTCTCTCTCTCTCTCTCTATATATAATATATATATATATATATATATATATATCTAATAATAGTAATAACAATAATAATAATAATAATAATAATAATAATATATATGTATATAATAATAATAATAATAATAATAATAATAATATATATATATATATAATATAAATTAATAATAATATATAATATAATAACTATATAATAATAATAATAATAATATAATAATAATAATAATATATAATAATAATAATAATATATGTATAATAATAATAATAATAATAATAATAATAATAATATGTAATATATATAATAATAACAATAATATATGTAATAAAAAGAATAATAATTTAATTGCTGTATAAAATGAAATCTATAATAATAATAATAACAATAATAATAATAATAATATAATAATAATATAATATATATGTATATATATATATATATATATGTAATAATATTATAATATTAATAATTTAATGTATAATCAAAAATATATAAATTAATACTAATAATATAATAATAATAATCTGCGATATATGTGTAATAACACACTATGATAATAATAATAATAATAATAATAATAATAATAATAATAATAATAATAATAATATATAATAATAATAATAATATCATGAATAATAATAATAATAACTCTAATAATAATATATAATAATAATATTATTATAAAAAAATATAATAATAATATGGATATATATATATATATATATATATATATATATATTTATTAATAATAATAATAATAATAATAATAATAATAATAATAATAAATAATAATAATAATAATAATAATAATAATATAATAATAATAATAATAACAACCAATAATAATAATAATAATAACAATAATATGTAATAATAATATATAATATATATAATAATAATAATATATTGATGAAATATAATATTAGAGAATTTCTGTATCTATCTATCTATCTATCTATCTATCTATCTATCTATCTATCTATCTATCTATCTATCTATCTATCTATCTATCTATCTATCTATCTATATATCAATCTAATCAGAGATTAAAAGATAATAAACTAGCATCTGATATGGTTAGTATTAAAGAAAACTTATTTGAAATTAAAAATGATATAAGAAAACTTAACAAGGTAAACTGTAGAGATATAATGATATCGGGAAGTTGTACTGCGAAAGATGAACTTTTAGATCATAATTTAATATTACCTTCAGCACCTCCTGCTTCCCAAATGGATTTAAGCATTGATTCTGAAGAAGTTATTACTATCAGAAAACCCGAAGTAAATGAAACTATACTTAAGAAATGTTGGGCAGAGATTGCTTCAAATTTTCTTAATAAGAAAAAGAAATCTGTCTCATTTAAAGGATTTACAGATGCAAAGAAAAATCCTAAAAAAGAATTGGTTTCTAAGGAGACAAATGATCCTCAATTGGAAGACGATAAATACGAAGAAACAAAAAATTTGGTTTCTGAAGAGACGAATGATCGTCAATTGGAAGACGATATATATGATAAATCAAAAGATGATATGTTTACTATTGTGAAGTCTCGAAAAAAAAGTAAACAAATAATTTATGGAACTAAAAATTCGAAACCTAATGATAACTTAAGAAGTGCCAAAAGGTTTATGGAATTTTATATTGGCAGATGTGATTTAGGTGTTAAAAATATTCACTTAGAAGAATTTATCAAAGAAAATTTGGACATAGATTGGTTAAATGGTGAAGAGTTGAATTGCAGAAATCCCTATTTTAAATCCTTTAAAATTACAACTGATTCATGATTTAAAGACAAACTTTTAAATGAAGACTTCTGGCCTACGGGAATAATATGTAGAAAATTTTTTACTAACAGAAAGAATGGCATCAACAAATGATGTATTTAAATGATATTTATGAAGACATATCGGGTAGTTGATTTAATAATGACTTTGAGGCTCTAAAATCAAGGATTAAATTTGTTTAAGACAGAAGAAGATACCCTAAGATAAAATATGGCATTATTATTAATGGAACTCATGTGTATATTATTTTTTTAACTCTTTTGTTTAATTTTTAAATTTTATTTGACTTATAAATGTACTATGTTTACGAAGTAAAGAATTAAAGACTAAAGATTATCTATCTATCTATTTATCTAATTTCCCTTACAGAATGTTCTTATAGGCCTATATATTTTAATTATTAATTTTTTACGTCCTTAATAATGCTGATATTTTCAAAAACTTAAAGTGATTATGATTAAATTATGAATCTATTATAATTATAATTATAATTATAATTATAATTATAATTATAATTATAATTATAATTATAATTATAATTATAATTATAATTATAATTATAATTATATTTATAATTATTTTAATATTATAATTATTATAATTATAATTATAATTATAATTACAATTATAATTATAATTATAATTATAATTATAATAATAATAATATTATAATTATTATAATTATAATTATAATTATAATAATTACTAATTAATAATTAAAATTTTTACAAGTTAATAATTAACCAATTATAATAATTACTTTATCATTTATAGTTATAAAATTAATTATAATTATAATTATAATTATAATTATAATTATAATTATAATTGTAATTGTAATTGTAATTATAATTATAATTACTCTTATTTATTATTTATTATTGTATTATTGTATTATTATCATAATTATTATTATTATTATTATTATTATTATTATTATTATTATTATTAATATTATTATTATTATTATTATTATTATTATTATTATTATTATTACTGTTATTATTATTATTATTATTATTATTATTATTATTATTATTATTATTATTATTATTATTATTATTATTATTATTATTATTATTATTATTATTATTATTATTATTATTATTATTATTATTATTATTATTATTATTATTATTATTATTATAATTATTATTATTATTATTACTACGTTGAATTATTTTTTTTTTTTATCTCAGAATTTTCAGCTCTCTCTCTCTCTCTCTCTCTCTCTCTCTCTCTCTCTCTCTCTCTCTCTCTCTCTCTCTCTCTCTCTCTCTCTCTCTCTCTCTCTCTCTCTCTCTCTCTCTCTCTCTCTTCTTCCTGACATTAAATTTAGTATGATTTTATCCAGTTCTCTCTCTCTCTCTCTCTCTCTCTCTCTCTCTCTCTCTCTCTCTCTCTCTCTCTCTCTCTCTCTCTCTCTCTCTCTCTCTCTCTCTCTCTCTCTCTCTCTCTCTCTCTCTCTCCTCATTATAGTATTTTTTTGTATTAAATCACTTGTTTGTGTTATTTTTTAATAATTTTTTTTTAAAATAAATTTATAATTTTTTTTAAAAAAATATATATATATATATATATATATATATATATATATATATATATATATCTATATATATATATATATATATATATATATACTATATATATGCTATATATATATATATATATATATATATATATATATATATATTATTTGATATATCGTCTTGGTGGCCGGAACAGGTTTATGTCAAATTTTTTAAATTATCATGTTACATCACGCCTTTTCTTTTGTATATTGAGTCCAAAATTGTACTAACATATTAAATAAATTGACAGAAATCATATGAGAATTTTGGGAACTAAATTATTATTCTCTTTTTTTTGAGAAGTAATAATTAAATTATTATTACAAATTTTTTTGCTATATACACAGTATATTTCTCTATATTTAAATAGTTCAGATATATTCTTCAAGAAACACATATTCTCAGCAATGAGATAAATAATTTATATTATTCAAGTGTGTAGGACTATTATTTAAAAAAGTAAGTAAATAAAAAAAATTAAAAATATTTATTTAAGAGATATATTTTCCGAAGTTTTATTATATGTAACTCTTTAGAACTTCCCTAAAATTTCACATTTATTATATAACAAATTTTTGAATTTCAAAAAAAAAAAAAAAAAAAAAAAAAAAGATTTTTAGATTTTTACCGTAATATTTTTTCTTGCATTGTTCCTTAACAATAATTTTTCAATCTTATGAGAAGCTTTCTCCTAGGTATACATTTAATATATAAACAGTACTAAAGATTACATAACCAGAAATCTTACAAACAAGGAGAGAATACACTTTTTCTAGTTCGAAACAAGTGCCTCATACGAGGCGAGCCTCATTTCTTTTTGCTGTTATAATTTAAAATTTTTCTTTCATTTATTTATATAGGTTGTGTAAGTCAAATTTTTGTTTGTTTGTTTTTGTTTCATAAAATTTATTTCCAATCAAAAAAGAATAACATGATTTATTTTCCTGTCTAAAACAATGCATTTTATTTTTATCTATTAAAACATTTTAACATCTCTCTGTCTTTTGATTTTAAAGTTTGTTTAGACAGTTTCACTTTAAGAATCAAACCAGTGACCTTCAATAAACCGATTCATCATCACATACGCTATGCAATTATAAATTCTCTAACTTTATCTTTTTTTCCTTAGAAAATTCTGACAGGTTATGACAATCACTATAACACTCCATTCACTACACATTTGCTAACTGACCTTGCTTGGCCACAACACCTTGCTTTGCTTACTAACTTACAGCACAACTGACACAACACAACACAGCCCACAACACAACACAACTTTCGCTGTGTACTG
>JABUQX010135510.1:0-2500 GCA_015478945.1 Trachelipus rathkii
ATAATAATAATAATAATATCAATAATATTAATAATAATAATAATAATAATAATAATAATAACAATAATAATAAGAATAATAGAAAGCAGTATACAGCTACAATAAAATAAATGATAATATGAATAATAACAATAAAAATAATACACACACACACACAATAATAATAATAATAATCATAATTATTAATGGTGGAATAATTATAGTAATAATTACCAACAATAATTATTTGATAGTCTTCTTTGAAGACACAAAGGTCTCAATAGAATGACAGTTTCCAGGTATTACACCTACTTTGGGTTCTTATATTAGCGTTCCAATTCGGTATGTCCAGTGAATCATAAATGAAGAACTCAGAACCTAAATGCAGCATTAGCTTCTCCTATTTCTTACTAAAATTCCAGGGGGTGAAGCCACTGTCTGGGGATTTAATATTTGCTCTTACCACCAGGAAGATTCATTTCTTCACCAAATCACTATAATTACAATTTATCATGCAATGGAAATCACGACGTGGAAGCGCCACTAAATTTTGAAAACCTAATTGAACCTTTGGACCATTTAATTTTGAATACTTATCAAAATTTATGGATGTATATATATATATATATATTTATATATATAGTATATATATATATATATATATATATATATATATATATATATATATATATATATATATATATATAGGAGATATAATATATATAAAAAAAAATATATAAATATATATATATATATATATATATGTGTGTTATATAGATAAATATATACATAAATAAAGAATATATTTATTTACTAAAATCTATAAAAAGACTACTATAAATAAGTTCTTTGATAAAGATAGTCATTTCAAGTAGTGAATTTTATTTGTCAATTTTTGACTCGAAAATTTTCGACACGTGATCAGTTATTAAGGCGATTTTTACTATTTCTAAATAAAAATTTTATAGATTTAAATATATAATTTAACATCTATATATATAATGAGCTAGTTCAATTAATACTATAATGGAGCAAAAACATTTTTATGATAAGAATCGATTCTATGACGACTCTTGAAAAATCCAATTTCATATATGAAATGTTGAAAATTATTTAATTTTTGATTTTTAGTTATTATTTCCAACTTTCTATTTTCTAGTTTTTGAGTATTTTTATTTAACTTTTATTTTTATTATCATTATTTTCAAACAATCTATAGTTTGAAATTTCTAAATATTTCCTTTAAAGAAAATTTCAAATAATTTGTATCTTATGGCATATTGCCTTTTTTGTTACTTTTTCTGTTTGAGAATTTACTGTATATGGGTTTAAAAATAAACAAAAAATTTATAACATTGCGTGAGCGGAAATATTATACTTTTTAGCTTTCGCCGAAGAGAAAGGGTTGAATAAAAGAAAGATAAAAACTACGAAGAAATCTCCATCCTATAAACATCAAACTGGACACTAAAGTTAAGACGAAATAAAATAAAAGGTGGTTTGAAAGATGATCGGCGCGTATTTTTGATCTTCAGTGACAGAAACCAAAGAACCAAAAAAACGTAGGTCGATCGAAATTCAAACCCCAGGACACCAATCTAACAGAAATGTATCAATATTGTATAACAACTCGTGGGTCCACTGTTCGAGTTGAATTATTCTGACTGGAACAACTCAACAAGAAGAGACTGATTTGTCATACAATATTAAAACACTTATCAAAAAATGACATGAAACGAATCAAAAACTGAAGCCTTTTTTGCTAATACATCTGTAAGGAGAGAAGGGTTGGTCAGATGACCGTTAGTGGGGATTCCTAAGTTGTCCAGAAAGGCGTAATGAATGACATTATCTACACAAAATTTTCTACGATCACCATTTAACGGAAGGAAAGTTTTCAATTTGCCGCTGTGGAATTATAAAAAAAAAGATCCATCAGCCCTAAAATTAAACGTCGGCAGGTCGCGTCCAAAAATAGCGATGATGCCTCTAAAAAATGAAGGGGGAAGCTCGTTTGAGAAATAAGCCTCATCAAATATTAAACTACTCGATACTGCATTATAAATGAATCTTGAAGACTTCACTTAAGACTCGGAATGCAAATTAAGAGGACAGAGTCTACAGTTGAAAGTGCAGTAATTAAGAATGAGATGCTCTCGGTCCCGACCGCTTTCTTATATACTCGATAGAGAAGATGCGAAAAGAGTTACCGACGAGCAATTAATCAATTAAACATTAATTTTAATTATCAATGTTTTATTAACAAATTTAATATCAAAAGATAGTAAATTTAAAACTATATAATAAATAAATAAATTTATTGACTAAATCGATATGGATTTATTATAAAATTCATCGAAAGTTCATAATGGCAGTCTTTGGCAACTTTATCATGTTGTTAACTAGATATTTTTTAATCCCATAGAGATTATAATATAATTGTAATTTTTTAATTAAGGATGATTATCAATTTTAACAACAACCATCAAATTCTGTAAGTTTTCCTGATTAATTTGGTATA
>JABUQX010135511.1:0-5000 GCA_015478945.1 Trachelipus rathkii
AGTATATATATATATATATATATATATATATATATATATAAACAAAAGACCAAAGAACGTCAGAGTTGCCAAACACTTTTTTTTTTTAACTAAAGGAATACCCAAGATTAAATCGCAAAAGATGGAAGGATTCAGGGTCTCTCGGCCTCAGCGGGGAACGACGGGGGGACCTCGCTCCCCTCTGTCCCACCGTCGGTCCGAGCCCCTTAAAATT
Organism: Trachelipus rathkii; assembly: GCA_015478945.1. NCBI lineage: Eukaryota > Metazoa > Arthropoda > Malacostraca > Isopoda > Trachelipodidae > Trachelipus > Trachelipus rathkii. The sequence goes on from JABUQX010135511.1 coordinate 215, forward strand.
TTTTTGGTAGAAATTGCTAACTTTTTTGGAGCATGATAAAAACACAACTGTTGGCAAACTCTTACACTCCTTCTACTGATTTTTAGCCAACATTGTAGGGTTCCATGCGTAGTGTTAGGCGATTTTTCGATATCATGTCTTTTTATGTAACATCCCTTTAAAGGAGTAGCGGCTGGCTTGACTGGTTTGGGTGATTGCTTTCTCAGCCATGAGCCATGCCAGTTAAGACATCCGCACGGCTTGACTAAACAAATGTATGAACGAACACTGGACGTTATATATATATATATATATATATATATATATATATATATATATATATATATATATATATATATATTTATATATATATATATATATATATATATATATATATATATATATATATATATATATATATATATATATATATATATATAGTAAATCGTTGTCTACTTAACCACACTCATATATATATATATATATATATATATATATATATATATATATATATATATATATATATATATATATATATATATATATATATATATATATATATATATATATATATATATATATATATGGTCAACCTCAGATTAGGTGACGCATATAGTCAAAAACTACAATAGCTACACTAAAATTGAATACATTTTTGAAATCACGAAATAAATTTTATATAAAAAGTACAAAATAGGAAATGAATTAATAAAAAATTAAATAACAAATTTTTTTGGGATGTACGATAAATTTATTATATTACAACGTCAGAAATAATGTTGTTAACAGATTTATTTTCATTAACCTAACCTAACCTACCCTAATTAAATATATGGTATATATATATATATATATATATATTTATAAGTATATATATATATATATATATATAAAAATATATATATATATATATATATATATATATATATATATATATATATATATTGAAAAGGTTTCACAAGAATGAGAGATTTAAGTACTTTCTAACACAATTCGAGATTTGATAGACGCACGATTGAATTTGAAAATTTTAAGTAAATTATTAGTTTATTTATTGGTATTTTTTTAATTTTTTTTTTAAAATTTTGTACTTTTCATAATTTAAATTTTCTCCATATTCCAAAAATTTCTTCTTTTTAGTGCAGCTATCGTAGTTTTTTAACCATGTGCGTCGCCTAATCTGGAGACTGGCATATATATATATATATATATATATATATATATATATATATATATATATATATATATATATATATATATATATATATATATATATATATATATATATATATATATATATATATAAATATATATATATATATATATATATATATATATATATATATATATATATATATATATATTTAGTTATTTATATATTTATATATCTAATTTTTATATATATGTGTGTCATAATATATATATATATATATATATATATATATATATATATATATATATATATATATATATATATATATAGAGAGAGAGAGAGAGAGAGAGAGAGAGAGAGAGAGAGAGAGAGAGAGAGAGAGAGAGAATATTTGCTTCCCCCTTGAGGTTTTATTATTATAAAGAAACTATTTTTCTAAAATTTTAATTATTTAACACTGACACTGTAAAATTCTTACACATAATTTTAACAAATAAATATAATAAATATAATAAACATCAAGCTTTCATGCTCGTGGGCGATGCACTTTTTCAGGACTGAGAAGAATAATACGGCATTTCTTAAGAATTTGACTACTTTTTGAAATGCCTACTTGGTCAATTTTTGAATTTTGTGAAGGAGGTCACACCCTTTTGAGTAATTTATTGAGAGAAGGCGAGTTCTTTAGGTATGAGTTAGTTATATCATCTATTGGTACTTCTCCTGGTTGAAGGTTGAAGTTATTAGTATTTTTTATTCCATGAAGGATTCGATTATTTTCTTGGTTTCGGTATTTTGAACGGTTTTATGATAGTGGAGTTGGTGACATTTATGTTGTGATTATTGTTTTGCCTGTGTTTTACTAATATAATTTAGATAATTTTTGTGTTGGTTTATTCTTTTGGTAAAATTATTTGTTTCTCTTATATATTTTTGGTGGCAGGTGTTGCAATTGATCGTATAAATACCTAAGTTTGTATTTTGATTGCTGTTATTGGGTTTAAGGGTTCGTTTTAAATATATGTTATTAGATTTAACTGTTGGGATGTTTTTAGGTATGTATTGACGTATGATATTTTTTTTAAGTTGGGAATTGGTAAAATGTTACAATAAGAATTAATATTAGTATTTGCATGTAAGTATTTATGTTTTGCTTTACAGAGGGAGTTATTAATGATGCACTGGGAATAATTTAACTTAAAGAATATGTTTTTAAGTACTGTGATTTCTGATTATAAATGATGAGGGCTATATAATTTGAAAACGCGAAGAAATAGGTTGCTTAAGACTGCTATTTTAGGAGAGGTATCATGAGTGGACAACCAGTGAATATATAAAGGGTTTGAGGTTGGTTTACGAAAGATGTTGAAGGAGAGGGTGATCTCTGGTCCAGAATATTTGTAAATCCAAAAAATTTATTTTATTGTTTATTGCTTTTTCGATGGTAAATTTTATGTCTTCGTGGATATTGTTAATAAAATGTTATATGTTGTTTATTTCAAGTTCTGTATTTCTAAGTAACGGAACCCTCTTATTATATATATCTTATTTCATATAATAATTTCATACAAGTTTTAAAGTAATGGAAATAATTTCAAATTTTTAGTTTTGAAGATATCTTTTATATTTTACTTGTTTTTTTTTTCAAAATAGCTTTTATATATTATATTTTTAAAATTAAAAACCAATTTCTTTTAAGCAATGAACTTTATGACCATACAAGTTATGAACATAAAAAGTATCTTTTAAATTTGTTATTTGATCTTAATCGTTTTATTTAAATAAATTACCTTTTTTAATTTAGCAAAAGAGATTAAGTTTTTCACTTCAAGATTATCACTTTTCCGCTTCTTAACTTTATTCTTATTTATGATATTGAGGATGTGTTATCTTGGAGCGAAAAGTAATAAGTTTTCTTGCATATTTAATAATTTTTTTGACTGCGCAACAGTTTTGATTATTATTATTATTATTATTATTATTATTATTATTATTATTATTATTATTATTATTATTATTATTATTATTATTATTATTATTATTATTATTATTATTATTATTATTATTATTATTATTATTATTATTATTATTATTATTATTATTATTATTATTATTAATATTATTATTATTATTGTTTATTATTATTATTTTTATTATTATTATTATTATTATTATTGTCGTTATTATTATATTATTATTATTATTATTATTATTATTATTATTATTATTATTATTATTATTATTATTATTATTATTATTATTATTATTATTATTACTATTATTATTATTATTATTATTATTATTATTATTATTATTATTATTATTATTATTATTATTATTATTATTATTATTTTTATTTATTAAGGATTATTAATATTATTATTATTATTATTATTATTATTATTATTATTATTTTTACTATTATTATTATTATTATTATTATTATTATTATTATTATTATTATTATTATTATTAATATTATTATTATTATTATTATTATTATTATTATTATTATCATTAGTCTTACTCTTATTAATATCTGTCTCATTTTTATCATTAATATTATTATTACTTAATATGATTACTATTATTATTATTATTATTATTATTATTATTATTATTATTATTATTATTATTATTATTATTATTATTATTATTATTATTATTATTACTATTATTATTATTATTATTATTATGATTATTATTATTATTATTATTATTATTATTATTATTATTATTATTATTATTATTATTATTATTATTATTATTATTATTATTATTTTTATTAATAATATTATTATTATTATTATTATTATTATTATTATTATTATTATTATTATTATTATTATTATTATTATTATTATTATTATTATTTATTATTATTATTATTATTATTATTATTATTATTATTATTATTATTATTATTATTATTATTATTATTATTATTATTATTATTATTATTATTATTATTATTATTATTATTATTATTATTATTATTATTATTATTATTATTATTATTATTATTATTATTCTTATTATTATTATTATTATTAACAGTATAACTTACCTGTACGCAAGTGATAATGATAGAAACACTTAATGTATTATCTAACCTTCTCTCTACATATATATATATATATATAGTATATATATATATATATATATATATATATATATATCTTTATTTTTTTTATATATATATATATATATATATATATATATATATATATATATATATATATATATATATATAATATTGTATATATATATATATATATATATATATATATATATATATATATATATATATATATATACATATATATATATATATATATATATATATATATATATATATATATATATATACTGTATATATATATATATATATATATATATATATATATATATATATATATATATATATATATATATATATATATATATATATATATATATATATATATATATATAGTATTAATGAATCAATCTGACCTTTGAAATTTTAAGGAATATTCCGACCGTTGTATATCATTATAGTGCACTGGGACGAAATCATTTACAATGTCTTATGACCTATTGTTATATTCACTCCTCTATTTCGCCCTGCATGAAAATTCTCAAATGGCCTTTATTAACACATATCCATTTATT
>JABUQX010135511.1:15000-17500 GCA_015478945.1 Trachelipus rathkii
GCCGAATGTAAAATAACTTTTTTTCGGACAAGAGAGGTAGTACTTCTTCCATATTTCATTGAAGAAGAAGACCTAGTATACTGTAGGAACATCCCTGGACTCCTACTCCAAATGGGGTTACCTAAATACCGACCAGAAGATTGGCGATTGTTTATGGATAGTTCAACGAGAAGCTTGAAGTGTGTTTTATTGTACAATGGCAATAGTTATGCATCGATTCCAATAGGTCACTCAACAAAACTGAAAGAGGAATATGAAAATATAAGAATGATCTTGCAGAAGCTTAGATATAATGAACACCAGTGGTCTATATGCGTTGATTTGAAGATGGTCAACATCTTACTTGGGCAGCAAAGCGGATATACTAAGTACCCTTGTTTCATATGCTTGTGGGATAGTAGGGCTAAAGAAGACCACTGGGAAAAAGTTGTATGGCCTGCTAGGGAAAATATGACTGTAGGTGCATCAAATATCATTAACGAACCACTGGTTGACAGGGGAAAAATTATTTTCCCACCACTCCACATCAAACTAGGACTGATGAAGCAATTTGTTAGGGCCCTAGACAAAGATGGTGAATGTTTCAAATATATTTGCAGATTTTTTCCAGGGTTGAGTATGGAGAAACTCAAAGCTGGAATCTTTAGCGGCCCTCAAATTCGCCAAATCATCAAGGATGACAATTTCATAAATTCCATGACTGATATTGAAGCATCTGCCTGGAAAAGTTTTGTCTTGGTTGTTCAGAACTTTTTGGGCAACCATAAATCTGCCAACTATGTAGAACTCGTACAGAAAATGCTTTCAGACTTCAAAAATTTGAATGCTAATATGAGCATAAAAGTTCACTTTCTACATAGTCACTTAGATCGGTTTCCGGATAATCTAGGATGTTATAGTGAGGAACAAGGGGAGAGGTTCCATCAAGATATCAAGGTGATGGAAGAAAGATACCAAGGAAGATGGGATACACACATGATGGCAGACTATTGTTGGAGCCTTCAACGTGATTGTCCACATTCTGCACACAGAAGACAATCATATAGACAGCGATTTGTAATGCATTAATTGTGATTTCATTGTACTGAATTGAATGTTTTGACCTATTAGCATTTTATGTACTTACTCATTAACAATTTGATATATATCTTTCGTGTTTTTTTTTGTGAATTACGTTACAACCTAACATAAATTGTTGTTATTAATGTATTTTTGTGACCACCCTGTATCTCAAAAACTAGAGCCAATCTAGGAAAACGGAGGTCATATTCGGAATCAGGGCAACAAGTTACCTATAAAATGACCTTCAAATGTTTTGCCGCAAAATCTTTGTTGGCCAGTGTTATTATTACATTTTAAATAACCGTAAATTTTTGTAATTTCAACGTACAAGTTCTACACAGTCAAGAACAGGTATTATAAACTGGCACTGTGATTGTGCCTGAAACGACCTAATTATAAGATATTAGAATGGTGCCAACGAAACAGTGCAATAGAAAAGTGCTTGTTGCATTTATTTTACGATGGAAATCGGTGCCGATCTGCGAATGGAGGCGCAAAGTATCTGAGATTGGAGATGTTTATCTAATGTTCAATTTCAAGAATGGTTTTTATTGCTTTTATTGTTATTTTTGGTTTTTTATTTTTCTTTCTCTCTCTCTCTCTCTCTCTCTCTCTCTCTCTCTCTCTCTCTCTCTCTCTCTCTCTCTCTCTCTCTCTCTCTCTCTCTCTCTCTCTCTCTCTCTCTCTCTCTCTCTCTCTCTCTCTCTCTTTTTTCTCTCTCTCACTATATCTTCAATATTCGAGCAGATAACTTCAGTAATATCATAATACTATCTCAACAAAAACTGGACGCTACGGCCATCTGATCAAACTTGAAGGGCAGCGATAGTGCCGATGGCGCAAATTGCTGGAACCTCAGTGTTGCACGTACAGTCAGGTTCTACTATTAATCTACTCTGCATCATTGAAATGGTAGATAAATTACAGATCATTAGTATTTATATAAAAATAATTAGATAAAACTTGAGATATATTATTCCCCTACTAGTTCAATTGTTTTATTAACCATCCCGTAGATGGGGATTAATTTAGGTTAATTTTGAATTACTCTGTAGACAAACTTTCGCTCCATACATCTTTCTGATATCGCAACCAGTGAAATGATCTCAACTATGACCGGTTCAGAGGGAATCATCATCACCACTAGACACAACCCGAAACCCTCATCGCAGTTGACAATTTCTGACGCAAATTTTAGTGATTCTGGCAATTAAGCATGTTTTGCGTCCAATACTGCCCCAGCTTCAATCAAGGTTTTCATTTCCGAAGGTGGGCACCATATATAAATATATATATATATATATATATACTCTACTCTCTTTCTCTATATAAATATATATATATATATATATATATATATATATATATATATATATATATATATATATATATATATATATATATATATATATATATATATATATATATATATATATAT
>JABUQX010135511.1:25000-30544 GCA_015478945.1 Trachelipus rathkii
AAAGTCTTAAACACACAAATGGTCATCAATGACAAGAAAATAATTGCAAATGTCATATCCGGAGACACCGCGACAGTCATACAAGGACGCAACACTTCCCGTACATACAGGTTATATAATGAACCCCCCCCCCAGGGCGCCATACTATCACCAACACTCATTCATCTTTTTATGCCCGATCTGCCACAACTCATAACCATCCCCCTCAATAAAAATCAAAATTAAAGCAGAAGACCTTACAATCAAAACTCAAATCCCTCTATAAATACAGAAAGTCATGAACTACATCAATACACAATCCAGCAGAAACAATGGCCATCAGCTAACAGAATGACTGCCTCTCCCCAAAAATCCTCCATCACATTGTTCACACCTGACAGAAGAGAATCAAATACCCATTAAACAGTTTTCCTTTCAAACCACAAACTCCATTTCAATTAACAACCTTCCATCCTAGGATTATCTTTTGATACACACATAACTTTCACCCTACACATAAACAACATTACCTCTAGAGCCATACATAAATTAATGCAATGGAAACACTAACATAAAAAATATTGTTCCATCACAAACAGTCCCTCAATATTGTATACAGTCAATACCTTCGTCGTATCTTGAACTTTCCATTATTTCCATGGCGCTAACAGCAACTCAGACCAACGACCAAAATCTTGAGAGCGTTCAAAACAAAGCTCTCAGAGTAATAACAAGGCTGCCTTCCATCCACACCCATCCATCACTTACAAACAGAAACAAAAATTCTCAATATAAAGGTCAATCTTGATATGATGGGCTGCCAGTTTTACAGCAGATCACTCTCTACAGACAACCTTTACACCAAACATTGCAACAACCCCCTCCACTAAGAAGGAAAAAATCACACCAGCTATATACCCTTTTAACATACACAACACGCTTCCTCCCCCGCCTAAAAACTCACTTATTATCAAACACATTCATACACAGTTAGCACAAAGAACAATCTCCGAATACCCAAACCATACCATACTCCTAGCGAGTCCACCCAAAATATCTCATACATATCTAATTCTGGACCGTCAAACTAGGGTGATGCTATCCCGTCTATATAATATATATATATATTAATATATATAGTATATATATATAGTATATATATGATATATATATATATATATATATATTATATAAATATATATTAGTATATAAATTAATATATATATATATATAGGTATATCTATTAGTATATATATATGTAGTAGGATATTAGTATGATATATATGATATATAGTATATATATATATTATAGTATATTATATTATATGATATATATATATTATATATATATTATATAATATATATTATTATGATATATATGATAATATATATATATAATAATATTATATTATATATATTATATAGTATATATATCGAGAGAGAGAGAGAGAGAGAGAGAGAGAGAGAGAAGAGAGAGAGGTAATACCAATACTCGTGAGTATTTTGAAGTAGCATTTAATAAAGGTATTTGCAAAGAGTTGCCAAAAAATAATATATATTACGGATTGAAAGAGTTAAACTTAATAGTTTACTTTAATAATAATGTATATAATAATAATAATAATAATATATAAATAATAATAATATTAATAATATATATAATATAATAATAATATATAATCGTAATAATAATAATATATTCATAATAACAGTAAGAAATATACTAATCATAATACTTTCGTTATTGCATATATAAAAATAAAAATATAAAATAAAAATAATCCAATTAGTAATAGCACATTATCACTATTATTATATATATTATATTATATATTATATATCTATATATATATATATATATATATATATTATATATTATATGTGTATATATATAAGAATATATGTATATTCCTACTTCATCTCCCTTGTTTATTTCCCAAAGATTAGGAGTGAAGGTGCGTAGCATGCATCGGAAAAAAGCAATAGAGAATAGTGACTAAAGTCGAAAGAAAGCGCCGAGGCCTTCAGCCCCGCATCTGTACCATTAATTAGTGGAACTCGGTTGCACTTCAAAAAAATCTACCCTAGAACTTCATGGGACCGGCGATGGACCTTCACTATGGTTAGATCGTCAAGTGGTATTGGTTCATCACTAGCGCAGGGATGGCCGACAAACCATAACGCCTCACAAAACACCGCCATTTCATCCTGTTATACCCTTTCTTTGCGCCTCTACGCAAACGTTCACATTTCTCTGCTTACAAACATCTCGTGTTACCGAACTCAATCCAATTTTCTTCGGTCTCCAGCCGGTGTCGGTTTCGCAACACAAGGGGCTCGGCCCACAGATACAGTCCGTTGAGACGCAACGACCTACCATTCAACCTCACATGACCAAACCTGTGCTCAATAATAACTTTCATTTAATTCTCGTCATTTGCCCCTTTCTTCAGCAGCAACACTCTTCTATGTTCATGGTCCTCATTTTATTCCATCTTCTCACACGCCTCTTAGAGATGTCCATCTGAACACAAATAAACTTTTGATCTAATACTTGTTAATTCCAGACGATAGGTCGCCCTCACTACTATAACAGGTAAAAACATACCCTCATGAAAGAGCCTGTCTAGCCAGCTTAAACTAGTCCTTTACATTCAACCAACGGATTTAATGTGCACCAGCCATCTTCCTTCTGGCCACTTCACACCTTTCCTACTACAGCTTCTGCATGCATCGTTTGCGCCGTTTCTCATGCAACTATATCCTAGTAATATTTAACTGCAGACACTGTTCAGCTGCTCACGCATGCTAACAAATAGACTTCGACACTGAAGGACAGTCTCATCACGAAGCCATACGTTACTCCTATCGCGAATATTTTTACTTTCAATGCTCTCCTTTAACCAACACGTGCCAAATCTCTCTCTACCAGTCCTTCACACTTTCTTCAGATTCGTTACACAAGACTAATCTTGCGCTGTCGCATAGTAATAGGTAATCAGTATCTACACCAATTTCTGCATCCACTACCTCGAATTTGGTTTTAATAAACCCATCCATATACAAAGTTGATATCCAAGGAGACATAAACACCCTGTCTCAGTTTCCGCTATTTAATATATTTAACCAATCAGTTTCGACCTTTTATTCTTAAACACGCCTCACTAAGTCGCATCACATACTTTTGGATTTCATTCCTGAAGCCTACCACCATTCACATATAGTTACAAACCTATGCCATAGGAGCGTTCCCTATTAATACCTATTACGCACTGTTGGCAATCCAGTAAATCCTAAGATACAATTTATTCTTCTTCTCCCTCTTCTTGTCACTTTCGTAATTGTTTCAATTGAAAGATTTGATCTACACATCCTCTAACCACTTCTAAACGCACCTATAGTATATAATATATAGTATATATAGTAGTATGTATATATTATATATATATATAGATAGTATATATATCTATTATATATATGATATATATCTGTGTCGTTCAACTTCTTGTTTCACCAAGATACTGGTGGTAAGGTGCGTGACAAGCATCGAAAAGAACGAGTAGTAGAAGAAATATGAAACCAGTGAAAAAAGAAGTCCAGCCTTACGCGCCTGCAATACCTAGTTATTTGAGAAGCTTTGTCGTCGGTCTGAAAATCCACCCTAGAGCTTCACGGGACGTCGTCGGACGGACCGCATCATTATGGCATAGTCGTCAAGTGTAGTGTTTACCTGGCCCATGGTGCAGCAAATGCCCGTCAACAAAACGCCGGCTATTCATCTATTATGCAACGGCTTTATTCTCGCATCTGCCAAACTCGACATTTCTCTACTTTCACAGACATCCTCTATGATTCAAAGCCACTTTTTCTTCGGTAATCGCCAGCCGTCGATTCCCAAATAACAGGCTCGACTATAGCATCCGCTTCAGGCACCAACCGACCTGTGGCATTCATGGTCTTTCACATGACGAAATTCAACGTACTTTCGGTTATTCTCGCTCATTTACACCCTTTCTTGCAGACCAGCATAATTCTAAATTAGTTCATTTTCCTCAAATTTATCAATTCTTCTCACACGCTAGCATCTAGAGATTGTCCATGCTGAAACATTGGAACTTTAGATCTATAACCTTCTTATTCCAGACGCATGAGTCTCACTGACTAGGTACATTAACAGGCAGGTTAACGAACATATCGCTCATGGTAAGACCCTAGGCACTCAAGACTTAGTCCCTTTACTTTACATCCACCAATTAAACAAGCCACCTTCCTGCATTCAGAACTTTCGTACTACAGTTGCATCATCAGTTTCTTTGTTATTCGCAACATCTATTTAAATTTTAAACTCAGACACGTGTTCCAGCTGCTCACCGAGCATGCCAACAACTTCCACCGAGGACTATCCTCATCCAACCATGAACTTACTCTTGATCTACATTTATTTCAAACCTGCGTTTTGCAGCGCCCTGCTAAATCTCTCGTAGCCAATGCCTCTTAAACTCTCAGATTCACCAACAAAACAAAATCATCCGCATATAATAGGTAAGGGCACCCTCTATCACCTCATTATTCTAACACCGCTTTCCTGCCACTCCATCTCTCCATTCTTTCATAACACATACAGAATTGAATAACCAAGGGAGCATAACACTTCCCGGCCTCAGCTCGGCTATTAATGGTTTAAAACAATCACTTTTGACCCATTTTAATTCTTACACCGCTTCAACTAATGTCATGTACATACTTGTTGATTCCGATTCAGACGCCTACCACTAACAGACCATATATTGACAACAGCTGCCAAAGAGCTGTCAATATTCATGCTATCATAAGCGCCTGTTGCATAAGAATATATAGTATAGTATATATATATATATATATTATATTATATTATATATATATGTATATATATAATGAGTATATATATATATATATATATAGTTATATTTATATATATATTGATGATATATATATTATTATATATAATATATATATATATTATATAGATTATGTATTATATAGAATATAGGTATATATGATATGATAGTAGTATATATATAGTATAGTATATATATATATTGTAGAGTATCTATATATATAGTGTATAGTATATAGTATATAGTATATTATATATATAGTAGGAATAGTATATATATTAGTATATATATTATATATTTATATATAGATATATATTATATATATATATATATATAGACGGCAATTACTCCGCTTTCCCCGGATTTAGGGCGAGATGCGCAGCATAGCACTGAGAAACAGAAAGTAGTGAGAGCGTGAGCATAAATCGAAAGAAAAGCCATCCCTCTTATGCTTTAATGTTGAGACTCGTTAGGGAGTCGCGAAATAAAATTCAGACCTAGGGCTTCAACGAGAGAGTTGTGCGGACTTTCACTGTGGGTATCTCGTCAATGTAGGGTTCAACCCTTGACCTGGAGGAAGGGCGTCCACAACAATGACCCTACCTCACAGAAACTCATCATTCACCTTTCTTTCTCGCCTCTTGCCAAACTTCATTCTTTACTCGACTCAGTGCCACTTCCAGCCGGT
>JABUQX010135512.1:7500-17702 GCA_015478945.1 Trachelipus rathkii
GATAAATAATTACGATTTTTTAAAAATAATACAAACTCTACCTAATATACGGTAATGCAATTATGCGTTTTTGGTTGTTAATGAAATTGAAACTAAATGAGGAAAGTTCTTACTGTTGTACTGTGTATTATTATTAAATATATATATATATTATATATATATATATGATATATATATATATATATGTTATTATTACATATTACATATATATATATTATTATATAGCATACATATATATATATTTATATATGATAAAATATATTATTATTATTATTATTATTATTATATTATATATATTATATATATATATATATATATATATATATATATATATATATACATATTATTATACATATACATAATTATTATATTACATACATATATACATAATATATATACATATTATATATTATTATTATTATTATTATTATTATATATTATTATATATATTATATTATACATATATTGTATTATTATTATAATATTACATTATATTATTATTATATTATTATATATATATATGTATTATTATTATTAATATTATTATATATGTTGTTATACATACATATATTATTATATTATATTATTCCATAACATATACGCATTACATGTAAATTATATTACATGTTGTTATTAAATATATTACATACATATTACATATTAAATGTTATTATATATACATATATATTATTATTATTATATATATATATATATATATATATATTTATATTATTGCTACATACATACATATATTTCCATATATTATTACATATTATTATTATTATTATTATTATTATTATGTTATGTTATATATATTATTACTATATATATATATATATATATATATATATATTATTATATATTATTATTATTATTACATAAACATTTATCTATATATAATGTTATTGTTATTAGCTATTATGATACATACATACATATATTGATATATGTTATATTATTATTACATATTATTATTATCATTATACAATATGTTAAACATATATATTATTATACATATATTATTATTATGTTATTATACATATAATATTATTATATTATTATTGTTATATACATACATACATTATTATTATTATTATTGTTAATATTATTACATACATATTACATATATTACTATTATTATTGCATATATTATACATATATATTATTATTATATATATTATTACATATTATTATTATTATTTTATATTATATATATATATTATTATTACATATACATATATATACTATATTACATTATATTATTATTACATTACATATATATATATATATTATTGTTGTATTATTAGTTATTACATATACATACATACATATTACATACTATTATATATACATATTATTATTATACTGCTATTGTTGTTTATTACCGTATTATTACATATATATACATATATTATATAATAACATTATTATATATATATGCTATTATTATTATTACATATTATTATTATTATTATTATTATTATATTATATATTATTACATATTATTATTATTATTATTATTAGCATATATTATTATTATCTATATATATACATTACATTATTGTTATAAAAAAGATACATATATACATATATATATATATATATATATGTATTACATATATTACATATACATATATGTTATTATTATATAAATTATATAATGTATATATGTAGTATATATATATATATATATATATATATATATATATATATATATATATATATATATATATATATATATATATATATATATATATATATATATATATATATATATATATATATTACTAGAATTAATTTGATTTTAAACCTAAAATTCATAGAAAGACTCCAATTACGATGCGACTTTAATATATTTTATGCAAAGAGGTTTATACTAAAATATTTTTTAGAAAAACGACTTTGAACTTTTTAAGAGAAATTTATTTTAAAGAAAATGAAAAAGGAAACTGAAAAATAAAAAAGGTTTGAAAATTCTCTCCTAAAAAAGAAAAAAAAATAGGATAAGAAAACTCGTATATAGCGCTATCGAGCGTAATTGGCAGAGCGACGGAATTGCATGATACAGGGCCGGGTTCGACTCTTGGACGGATATTAGGTAAAAATTTACCTTACAGCCCGTGAGGTGTGAACTTATATATAATATTACTATATACATACATATATATACATGATATATTATTATTATTATTATTATATTATTATTATTATTATTATTACATATTATTATTATTATTGATATATTACATATATTACAATATTGTTGCTGCATTTTTTGTCCACCATAATCAATATATTATTACATATTACATTTATAGCTATATATTTATTATTATTTGGATATACATACATATGCTGCTGATAAACATATTATACATACATACATATATATGGGTACTGTATATACATATTACATTATACATACAGTAATACATATATTACATTATTACATATATTATTATTACATATTACATATTAAGTTATTAACAATATTATTATACATATTATTGGCTGGTTATTGTTATGATATGCTAGTGTACATATTATTATATTATTACATGCATATTATTGGTATTATTGCCATATACATATTGCTGATATTGATACATTATTATTGGTTATTGGTTATTGATATTACATATTATATTACATATTATTTATTATTACATATTATTATACATATACATATATATTATTAATATTACATATTATTATTATTAGATATTTACATATTATTATTATATATGATATATATTTATATAAATTATATATATATATTATTATACTATATTATTATTACATATATATTATAAGTGATTATTTTTATAATACATACATATTATTATTATATATATTACATATATATTATTATTATTATATATTACATATTATTATTATTGATATTATTATTAATAATAGTATATATTATTATCTATATATATAGAGTACATATATATTATATTATTACATATATATATATATTATGATATTACATATATTATATATACACATAAATATATATTATTATTACATATACAAACATATATATATATATACATATTGGCTATTTTGTGTTGGTTAAGAAGAAGATAATACATACATATATATACAGCTATTATGTTATTATTATATACATATTTATACATACAATAGCCTATACATACTCTATATATTACAGAGCATTACATATACATACTATTATTATTGGTACATAAAACACATTACATATATGATATTACAGTTGTTGGTAGATATATATATATTATATTATTACATACATATTATATATTATTAATATACATATATTGGTTATTACACATATGGAACAAATAAAGAGATTTTAAATTGATATATATTATATATTACATATTATTATGTTATTATTATTATTACATATTATTATTATTTATTATTATTACATACATACATATATATTACTACATTACATACATATTAGTTATATTACAATTTACAATTACAAATTTGACTGCAAGGTTAAAATTATTGCATTTCATTATATATTATATATATATATACGTGTGTAGTGCGTGTGTGTGTGTGTGTGTGTGTGTGTGTGTGTGTGTGCGGTGTGTGTCCAGTAAGTAGAGACACTGTAAAATATAATTGTTTCTTTTAGAATACTGCCGTATTAAGTAGAAAATCATTTGAAAATTTATCTTTAAGAATAATATATATATATATATATATATATATATATATATATATATATATGTATATATATATATATATATATATATATATATATATATATATATATATTACATATTACATATATTATTATTATTATTATTATTATTAAACATATATATTAATATTATTATTATATATATATATATATATTACATATATTACATATTACATATTATATATAAATATTATTATTTATTATACATATTATTATATACAAACGTGCATATTATTATTATTATTATCTTATTATATTATTATATATTATATTATTATATTATTATTATTATTATTATTATTATTATTATATTATTATTATTATTATATACATATTATATTATTATTGCTAATTTGCCATTATTACTATTATTATTACATATGATACGATATATTATTATTATTATATTATTATACATATTAGTTATTGTTATATTATTATTATTATTATTATTATATTATTATTATATATTATTATTACATATATATATAAACATAGATATTATTATTATTATATTATTATTATTATTATTACATATATATTATATATATTATTATTATATTATTATTATTATGTTATTATAGTATTATTATTATTACATATTACATATTATATATTATCCATACATACATACATTATATACATATTATATATATATGCATATATATTATATATATTACATACATATTACATACATTATATAATAGAGATATATATATACATATTACATATTACATATATTATTACATAAATTATATTATTATATATATTATATATATTATTATTATTATTATTATTATATTATTATTATTATATTATTATTATTATTATTATTATTATACATTATTATTGTTAGATAATATTGAAATGTATTATTACATTACATGCTGTTGGTTACTGGCTACATACATACATATATTATTACAAGAGCAAAGGTTAATAGATATTAGCTATTATATTACATACATATATATATATACATATATACATATTACATATATTACATATTATTATTATTACATATTATTACATACATATTATATATTATATATATTATATATATATATGTACATATTAATCAAAATCTTTGTTTGACAAAATCACCATAACCAAACAACACGCAACAAAAGTCACGTATATAAGATAAGGTATATATATTATACATACTGTATATATATTATACATGGTATATGCTATATTATTATTATTATTATGTTATTATTATATATATATATTATATATATATATATATATATTATTACAGCATATATATTATATATACATTACATATATTATTATATATATATTATATTACATACATATGGTTAAGGCATATTACAAGATAGCATAGCAGATATATATATATATATATATATATATATATATATATATATATATTATATATTTATATATATATATATATATATTATTATTATTATATATATATAATTTAATCTAACTACATACAACACGCAACGAAAGTTATTGTGTATATATATATACATATTAAGAAAGATAGTTATAGTTAGAAAGAAGATATATATATATATATATATATACATATATATATATATATATATATATATATATATATATATATAAGGTTATTATTAGTTATATATATATATATTGATAAGTATTATCCCTTGAGGTAATTAACTTTTGAAAAGTGTAATAAGTTGCGATAAAGCTATTAAGTAATTTCTCCCTGCTGGAATTGAACCTGGCCCTAGCAGATGACCATGTAAGTGCTTGACCACTACGCCAGGATGGATTCAAAAGAAGACCATGACAAATCTTCTAGTAGCGAACATAGCACCCACTATGTTATATTGATGCGACGCTCTTCCGTCCGCTGTTAATCGGGCGTAGGGTCAAACAGGGCACCGCACACATGAAAAATCACTCATCATACTGGGGAATATATTAAATTTGATGTTAACTGCCTATCCTCTACACATACAACAGTATTATGCTGTCAAGCACTTTCGCGGCCATCTGCGGCGGCCCAGGTTCAACCCAGCAGGGCGAAATTACTTATCGGGTATTTTTATCAATATATGATAAATATTTTTCACCCCAGAGTCCTGCCTTGACCTCGCCCAAGTGATGGAAGAGCCTGGCATAACCTGTATGGTGGGTGCCATATTCAATTGGTGTGAAAATTTGTCGCATTCTTCTTTAGCTCATCTTGGCGTGGTGGTCAAGCACTTACGCGGTCTCTGCTAGGGCCGAGGTTCAATCCCAGCAGGGCGGAAATTACTTCTGCACGGTGTGTTTTTACCTATATAGCAGCATATGGCGTGGTATATATGGGCAGGTGGTATATATATGTATATATGGTTATATATATGTTATATATATATATATATATATATATATATATATATATATATATATATATTATCACATATGAATTTAGAAATAAAAAATTTAAACTACATTCTCACCACTAGGAGTGTTTTTAGTCATATTTCTAGTGAGGATCTGCTTTTCGTAATTAATTTAATATTTTTATTATTCTTTATAAGAATAGAATAATTTTATCATTAATTCAATACTTTTTAGATTGTAAAATTATTTAGAATAATTTTAAGAGTTTTTGTGATAATAATTAATATTGTAAGTTTCTATTTTGAATAATTTTAAGAGATTGTAAAAATATTATGGAAGTAGCATGCGCAAAGTGTTTTTAAGAGAGAAATGCATGGCGTAAGAGCGAGCATTATACATATATGCCATTCCTTGTTCATTCTTTGTTCGCCGCTCTTCGTATCAATCTTGACGTGTATTACTTAAGTTTAGTGAGGATTAAAAAAGGGTTTAGAATAACTATTCATTATTTCATTGCTACGAAACCTTCCTGGTACAACTTTGGATTTACTGAAGGATTGTAAGAAGAAGAAGGAATAGTAAGGACCTTTGAGAAGACTTCACTTATTCTTGAGGACCATAGGAAGATTCAGGGGTAACTTTACCCAGAGTAGTTCCAAATTGAGGCAGGCTGCAGCCTTCGTGAGGTGTGAACTTTATATATATATTTTATATATATATATGTTATATAAGAGGGTATATGTTATATATATATATATATATATATATATATATATATATATATATATATATATATATATATATATATATATATATATATATATAAATATATATATATATATATATATATATATATATATATATATATATATATATATATATATATATTGCAATATTAATACTAATATTATTATATTATTATTGTTATTATTATTATTATTACAGTTATATTGTTATGATATATATATTATTATTAATATTACACAATTCATTTATTACATATTACGTTATTATTATTACATATTATTATTATACATATACATACATACATATTATTGAGCATTATTATTATTATTATTATTATTGGTTATTGTTATTATTATTGTTATTATTATGTATATATATTACATATTATTATTACAATATTATTACATTATATATTATGCCATATATATATATATTATATTAATACATACATTATTATATTATTATGTTATTATTATACATGGTTATTACACATTATTATTGGTCATATTGTATTGCCACATGATATTACATGATATACATATATACATATTAAGTTAAATTATATATACACATATATACATATACATATTATTATTATTACATATTATTATATATTACATATATATATATACATACATATACATACATATATACATACATAATACATACATACTATATATTATTAGAGCATATTATATTATTATTATTATTATTACATATATAATATATATATTTATTATTACATATACATATTATATTATTATATATTATTATTATGTTATTATTATTATTATTAATAAATCAAATATTATTATATATTATTACATTATTATTATATACATACATCATATATATTATTATTATTACATATTATTATATATATTATTACATATATATATATTACAGCTTCAGTATTATCATCCACCTTATAATTCACTTTAGATGATTGTTAGTCTTATATACATAAACACACATATACATATACATATATTATTATTATTATATTTGAGTATATATTACATATTATTATATATTATTACATATATTATATTACATTATATATTATGATAGTGCATATTTTTATTATTATTATTGTTAATAAACATATATATAAGGGAGGCTGAGCGTGGCTATTATTATTACACATACATACATATTATTATTATATATATATATATATATATATATATATATATATATATATATTATATATATATATATATATATATATATATTAGCATATAAATATATATATATTTGAATTTGTAAGGTTAAAATTATTGCATTTCATTATATATATATATATGTGTGTGTGTGTGTGTGTGTGTGTGCGTGTGTATTCTAAATAAATATAAATAATTGTAAATATAATTGTTGTATATACCGGTACATATAAATATAAAGAAACATTCTACCCTTTAAAGAATGTAATCACATACGATGATACATGCATATACATATTACATATATTATATACATTATTATACATATATATGATATTATAAAGCATTTGCCTTACAGAAGTTCCGTCTTATATATACATATATTATTATTATTATATGTACATATATATTATTATTATTATTATTATTATTATATTATATATTATTATTATTACATATTATTATTATAGCATATATATATATTATTATTATATTATTAATATATATGCATATTACGTATATATTATTATTATTATTGTTACATATATATTATTATATTATTATTATTATTATTACATATTATTATATTATTACATATTATTATTAATTACATTATTACATTATTATTACATATTATTATTATTAGATAAACATATTTGTACATTATTATTACATATATATATTATTATACTATTACATATATATTACATTATACATACATATTATATATTATTATTGTTATTGCATATGCTATTATTATATATATATATATCCATATTATTATTATTACATATTATTATTATGCTAGTATATATATACATATTATTATTATTATTATATATATATATATACATATACATACATATATTATTAATATATAAATTATTATATATTATTATTGGTTATTATATATATGTTATTATTATATTATTATTATTATACATATTATTATTATTATTATTATGCTATTACATATACATATATATACATACATAAGTTATATATATATATACATATAGTTATATATATATATATATATTATATATATACGTATATATATATATTTATTATATATATACGTTATTATATACATATTTATTATATATATATTATTATTACATACATATATATATACATATATATATATATTATATAAGCATATTACATACATAATCAAAACCCTGGTTTTGATAAAATCACCATAAACCAAACAACACGCAACAAAATACGTACATATGCATACATACATATATATATTCTTATATATATTAGTACATGTACACATTTATATTCCTGCATAATAGATATATATATATATAGTGTTATATATATATATAAATATATATATATATATATATATATATATATATATATATAATTACCTAACCATACGACATCACGCAAACGAGTTACGTATATATATATAGCATATATTATATATATATATATATATATATATATATATATATATATATATATATATTATATATATATATATATATATATATATATATATTGATAAGGTAACTGCTTATCCCTTATACACCTCACAGAAGTGTAATAAGTTATGATAATAGTACCATTGCACTTCTTCTGAATTGGCCCTGGCAGACGATCGCAGCGCTTTTGACCACTACGCCAGGATGACCTCACAAAAGAAGACCGCGACAAATCTTCAGCGTGAATTAGCACCCACTATACACAGGACGCCTTTCCCGTCCACACTCAAGCGGGTCAAAATAGGGGCACCGCACAAGATGAAAAATACTCAGCTCATACCGGGGGAATATATTGTATTGATAAGTTAACTGCTCATCCTTCTCACACATAATAACAGTATTATAGTGGTCAAGCACTTTCGCGGCCATCTGCTAAGGCCCAGGTTCAATTCCAGCAGATTACTTAATGGGGTATTTTTATCAATATATAGATAAATATTTTCACCTTGTGAGGTGCCCTGTTTGACCTTACGCCCAAGTGTGGATGGAAGAGCCTGGCATGTCCTGTATGCCGTGGGTGCTATATTCACTAAGCAGGAAAATTTGTCGCATTCTTCTTTTAGTTCATCTTGGCGTGGTGGTCAAGCACTTACGCGCTCATCTGCTAGGCCGAGGTTCAATCCCAGCAGGTGAAATTACTTAATGGTGTTTTTACCTAGTATATATATATATATATATATATATATATATATATAATATATATAGCAGTATATATATATATATATATATATATGTAAGTATATATATATATAT
>JABUQX010135513.1:2500-15000 GCA_015478945.1 Trachelipus rathkii
TATATATATATATATATATATATATATATATATATATAAAAATATATATATATATATATATATATATATATATATATATATATATATATATATATATATATATATATATATATATATATACTATATATATATATATATATATATATATATATATATGGTAGATATAATTTCAAGACCCAGAGTGCTGTCACCGTACGCCCTTGCCTCAGATGAACTATGTTATGCATCCACACATACTTTGACTTTCCAAACTTAAATTTAACCATTAGTATTCTAGCACTCATGCAAACAAAATCCACCATATAGCTATGTGCCACAGGTCACTCATCAGCATCGCAACTTCTTTTCCTCCCCTCTCATTCCTCTCCACTCCAGCATTCACACACACACACACCTACACACAGACACACACATTTCATCTCACACCACTCATCTTCACTGTTTACTTTCATTTTTGTTTTAGTCACAAAAAAGAAAATCAAATTTACCCTTCCTAAAAACATCCATCACCTCTCTCCTCTTCTTATCATCACTTATTCCTCTAGGATTAAATGTGCCCAGATGAATCTTACAAGGTCGCTTTCTGCGGTTACAGCCAGGTCCGAGGCATGCATTAGCATTCCTAAAGAAAATTAAGTAGAAATGGGTTCCCAACCCAACTACCACTGACCTTTTAGTAGTATTCTAAGAGGCCCAGAATGCACCCTGTGGCACTTCTTTCTTCCCCCCACACAGGGATATGTTAAAAATAAAAATGTTTTCTTTAATGGTTGTAGTGTTTTATGGTATGTGTGTATGATAACGAAGAGTCTATTCAAGTGTAGGGAGAATGTTGATATCGGAGCAAGATGGGAGAACCATGTACCCCACACCCTAAATGCCAAATGGGAGGGAATCTCATCGCTTAGTGGGCGCTACTTCCCTCTTTCTATTATTATTATTATTATTATTATTATTATTATTATTATTATTATTATTATTATTATTATTATTATTATTATTATTAATAATAATAATAATAATAATAATAATAATAATAATAAAAATAATAATAATAATAATAATAATAATAATAATAATAATAATAATAATAATAATAATAATAATAATAATAATAATAATAATAATAATAATAATAATAATAATTATAATAATAATAATAATAATAATAATTACACACTAGACGCCACATATTTACGAACACTAATTTTTTAATAATTTTTAAAAAATGTCTATGAAAGAAATTGCCTTGGAGAAATCAAGAGGATCGGTCAGAAAGAACCCTTATCCGCTCTTGATGCCGCTCCAGAATTTCTGCAACATTCTTTCTTTTATTCAAATTTTCCTTTTCTAGGTTCTAGAGCACTACCACTCTTCCTATTTTTCCGACTAGGGTGTTTGAGTACTTTCAATTTATTCTATTACTTTCTTTATCTTCAATTTTCAATAAAAAACACCTGTTGTATGAATGTACGTAACTGCGTTTTCATTTCTGTTGCTGCTAATTACGGTCGACTCTCTTGATAATTAATAACTAAAGTCATTTACGGTGTTTATTTATTTCATAAGCTCTGTACTGAATATCTATCCAAAATTCTTCTATCACTTTAACTAAAAAATAGAAAATATTTTTGATTTCAAAGTTCACTACCATAAACGGTTTTCTTTTTGCTCTCAAGATACAGCTGGTGAACTATCTTACTAATTTTTTGTTCATAAAATAATCCTGAACAGTTGGCGCAGATTCAGACTCGCTTTTCTGATGGTCTTGGATATGAACCAAAAAATAGTTTTTCTTAATTTATAATTCTCCTCCTTATATTAGTAAGCCCAGAACCCCTTTTTTCGATTACCTCATTTTGTGTTCTGTTCTATATCTCTCCAAGATTTTCATGGAAATCACCCTAGCCTTCGGAGAAGAAATAGTTTTTGGCATTTCAGCATTGCTAAATGGTCGAATATATATATATATATATATATATATATATATATATATATATATATATATATATATATATATATATATATATATATATATATATATATATATATATATATATATATATATATATATATATATATATATATATAACTATATATATATATATATATATATATATATATATATATATATAAATATAATATATATAGTTATAGTTAACGCCCATACGGAACGGGAGCTCGGATCAAAAAATTTTTCACAGGTAGCCTCTATGATACATAAATAGACGTTTTAGGGTCGAAACTGAAAAAAAAAAAAAAAAAAAAAAAATCCAAAAAAATCATATCTCAAAAACTACAACAGCTAGCTACAGCGAAAGGAATACATTTTGGAATCCTGGTAAAATTTTAATAAGGAAAATGTAATTAAAGAATACCAGGGTATACCCCACCGATGGCAGGAGTCGGGGTCTCGGCCTTCCGGGAACTACGGGGTAGGAATAACCCCCTCAGGGAGGGTCTCCGGAACCCCGCTCTTTGGTATTTGGGTGTCGCGGGGTTCCTCCGCCTCCTCTACGGGGTATGGAAAACGTCCCCCTGTGTTCCCCCTCGAGCCCGCTACATTGCCGTGTAATACCTTTACAAATAATATATATAATTTTGCCCTAAAACAGGTAAAAAAAAAAAAAAAAAAAAAAAAAAAAAAAAAAAAAAATTAATTTCGACCCTAGAACATCTATTTATGTATCATAGATGCTACCTGTGAAAATTTTTTTTGATCCGAGCTCCCGTTCCGTGTGGGCGTTAAGTAACTTTAATCCATATATATATATATATATATATATAATAATAATATATATATATATATATATATATATATATATATATATATATATATATATATATATATACTAACATATATATATATATATATATATATATATATATATATATATATATATATATATATATATAGAGGTGGGCACGATCTGTTACTCTGTTACTCCGTTACTAACGGAACTAGTTTTTTCAGTAACGGAGTAACGGACTCGTTACTTTTTCTTTCATGTAACGCTTCGAATAAGTTCCGTTATTTTTTTCTCGTTACTTTTAGTCCTGTACATTTTGTTCGACTTTCTTTGAATGTTGATATAAAATTGACCACCAGATTAAAATAAAAAATACTTTTATAATATATATATATATATATATATATATATATATATATATATATATATATATATATATATATATATATATATATATATATATATATATATATATATATATATATATATATATATATATATATATATATTATATATATATATATATATATTCTTTTACGTGCTACGAATATGGGCCTTCTCAAGGAGGGTGGAAAAAAAAAACTCTTAAAAAATCTACCCAATCCCCAGTCTAACTCAAAGTTCTCAGGTGAGCACAGACGTGGGCTTTAAAGAGAAGAAGATTAAATATAGTTGGAAAAACAGAAGGAGGCAAGGAGTTCCACAGAAAGAAGTAGCTGGAAAGAAAGAGGCACCACAACGAACAAGTCTGGGGTTGCAATACTCACTCAAAATTCGTTCGAGAGAAAGGCACTCCTTGTGCTACAAGGGCGACGCAAGGGTGGTGGGATGCGAGAGGTCAACTCCCTGAGTACTGCGCGTGTACCTATAGAAAAGGACAAACGCTAACGTTACGTCACTTGAGATAGATGGTCAAGAGAGTTTGAAAGTGAGGGTTGATTTATTGGTATATAGCTTTGGAGCTCAACCCTATCAATGAAGGGTGGAGCCAGGCCCCCAAATGTGAGCAATTACTCCATACAAGGGCGAATAAAGCCCTTATATAACTGGAGTAGCTGTGCAGAGGAAAAAAATTCCCGCAACCTGAACAGAACTGCCAGCTTCTTTGAGGCCACCTTAGCAACCATAGAAATATGAGGTTTCCAAGATAATTTGTTGTTTATGTTAAGGCCAAGAATGTTTGTTATTCACAGGAGAGACATTAGAGCCGTCGAAGGAAATAGGAAAGGTCGGAGGTGTTTTTGAGAGGGAGATGTAGAGAAGTTGAGTCTTTAAAGAGTTGAATTTTACAAGGTTGCGGTGACCCCACCGGGAAATCCCATCCACATCGGCAAGAATAGAATCGGAAAGCTGAAGACGAGAGGCAACTCTAGAAGCAAAAGAGGTAGCAGGTTTGAAATGAGTTGAAGAATGGAGAGTTAAGTCATAGGCATAAGAGTGAGCAGAGTTGAAAGTACAGCTGAGGAGATCGTTGAAGAAAAGTAGGAATAAAGTTGGAGATAGAAGAGAACCTTGCGGAACACCACAGTTAACAGGAAAGGAGGAAGAGGACGCTCCATCAACAAGTAATTAGTAAGAGTATTATAAAATTAGTAAGAGTGATAGCAGAACGAGAGTTTTTCCATGCCCGATACACAATGTCTCTCTCCTGAATGGAGCGAGAACAAACTCCATCGAACAATGGATTTTGGGGAGAGAAAAATTTAGTTGAATATGGAATGAACCTGCTCATCCCATCAGTGATTACGCTCCCTACCTTTTTAGCGGCAACCGAAGCATCCCCAGAGTCAAAGCAGGATTCATTTCAAGAGTAGTTAGCCAAAAAACAACGCAATGCCCCCCAATTAGCCCGATTAAAGTCCAGAAATTACGTTTAGGGCATGGAGGAGCTTCTGGAGAAAAAGTATTATAGTTAAAAGAGCTATAAGAATGTGGTCAGAGTTACCAATAGGAGGAGAAATGGTGTATTTATAACGAGAAGGAGTAGTGGTGAAACATAAGTCAAACGTGTTCAAGAATTGGTTAGGACGATCTGGAATATGTGTAGGTTCCTTAATTAACTGTTCCAGATCGTTAAGAATGCTGAATGTTTTGGCCTCCTCCCCACCTGCATCAGTGTGAGAGGAGCCCAACCACTCAGTGTGGTGTACGTTGAAATCCCCTAAATAGAGGACCTTAGCATTTGGATGGGAAGAAGTAAGAGTCTCATGAGAAGTAGTAAGATAGTCAAAAAGAAAGTGAAAATCTGTTCCATTAGGGGAGCAGTAGCAGAAACACAAGATAATGATAGTTGTAGGGAGAAAGATTTTTAGCCACAGAACATCGAAGTTATAGTTAGAGATATTAAGTTTATTTGAAAATGAATCCCTGGCCAGCTGGGTCTCAGACAGTAATAAAATGTTAGGTTGAGAGTTAGAGAGGTGATATTCCACAGATTCATGATTAGCACGAAGGCCACGAACCCGCGCCCACCCCTACATCCACTTCGATGTATATATATATATATATATATATATATATATATATATATATATATATATATATATATATATATCTCTCTGTCGTGCTCTTCATATATAGATATATATGTGTACACATACTACTATATATATATACTATAAATATAAGGAATAAGGGGAATTTGCATAGAATAATGAATAGGGATGGTGTATCGTAACTGATGAGATGAATGTGACTAGAGTGTAGTGGGAAAATTCGAAAATCTGCATAACATTTTCAGTAATGAAGAGGTGATAGTGAATGAGTGTGGGTTTGATGGTGCAAGGAATAGGTATTTTGGGCATGAGGTTATTAGTAAGGAGGAGGTAATGTGTAGAGCAAGAAGAAAGTTGAAAGAATGGTAAATCTGCATGTATAGATGAAATTACGGGTAAATTATCAAGAACGGAGGTGAGATGGTGATTGATTGGATTTGGAAGTTGTGTAACAAAATGTTTATGGAGGCATAGTTCCGAGGGATTGGAGGAGAGTAGTAATAATTGCCCTTATATAAGGGTAAATGAGATAAGGGTAACTGTAGGAATTATAGGAAATTAGTTTATTAAGTGTAGTAGGAAGATATACTTATATTTTGGTCGAAAGAATGTGTCGAGGTGACTGAAGGACTGATTGTGAAGAACAAGGGGCGTTTAAATTGGTAGAGGATGTGTGGCTCAAATCTTTACATTGAATGATTGTGAAAATGAGGGAGGAGAAGAATAAATTGTATTTATGTTTTTTTGTATTTGTAAACAGGCGTATGAAATGATTAATAGGGAAGCTCTATGGCAGGTGCTATTGACATATGGTGTTAGTGGTAAGCTTCTGAATGGAATCAAAAGTATATATGACGATAGTAAAGCGTGTGTAAGAATATATGGATTTGAAAGTGATTGTTTTAGTATTAATAGCGGAGTGAGGCAGGGATGTGTTATGCCTCACTTGGTTTATTCAATTTGTATATGGATAGGGTTATGAAAGAATTAGAGGTGGGATGTCAGGGGGTGGTGTTAGAATCAGGGTTGTGGAGTCGTTTCAAAATTTTTCGATTCCGACTCGGACTCCGACTCCACCCTCTTCAAAATTACCGACTCCGACTCCACTCTCTTGAAAATTATCGACTCCCCGACTCAGACTCAGACTCCGCAATCTCGGTTAGAATGATAGAGAATGGAAGGGAGTGGAGGATGCCTTACCTATTATATGCGGATGATTTGGTTTTGTGTGGCGAATCTGAGAGAGTTTGAGAATTGGTAGAGAGATTTGGCAGGGTGTGTAAAAAGAGATGTTTGAAGGTAAGCGTAGATAAGAGTAAGGGTATGGCTGTGAGTGAGGACAGTCCTCGGTGTGAAGTTATGTTAGATAGTGAGCAGCTGGAACAAGTGTCTGGGTTTAAATATTTAGTATATATGTTGGATGAAAAGGGAACGGGAAATGCAGAGTGTAGTAGGAAAGTTGTGAATGGCAGGAAGGTGGCTGGTGCAAGGGACTAAGTCTTGAATGCGCTAGGGTCTTACATGAGGGTATGTTTTTTAATAATAATGATAATGTTGAAAATTTAATATACACAAACCAATAAATTGCCTAAGACACCGTAATTAATGTCATATTGAAAAGCTAAAAGTAACGGAGTAACGGAGTAACGGCACTTCGTTACTTTTCCTTTCAAAAAAACGGAATAACGATAACGCAACTACTTTTTCCGAGTAACGGAGTAACGATAACGGAACTACTTTTTTGAGTAACGATGCCCACCTCTGTATATATATATATATATATATATATATATATATATATATATATATATATATATATATATATATATATATATATATATATATATATATATATATATATATATATATATATATATATATATATATATATATATTTATATTAAATTGAGTCTAAAGAGATATTGATAAAATATTTTTCCTTGTATCTTCCAGGGGATCCCCACTACAAGTTGATAATTGTCTTAAAAATAAGAAACGACATAGTTTCAGCTCAACTGAATAACGTTAACGTGCCTCATTGAGGCAAAGTTTTAAAAAACTGCAAATATTTGCGAAAATTCGCAGTTTTCCTTCATAACAAAAACATTTGTCCTAGAAACCTAATTCTATTTTATTTCATAAGAAATGTTGTTGTCTTGAAGTTTCCTCTCACCTTCACATGCTTCTACACTCTACAGCATCAACAGCGAGCATGAAATGGTCGAAGACAAAATTATTTTAATGTGGCCAATTGAAAAATCTTGTCTTTCTGCCTTGAACTCATGCTCGTTGATGCTGTAGAAGACGAAGTTGAGAGTGAAACTTATAAAATAAGACAAGAATCAGGTTTCTAGGATAAATATTTCATTTACATATGAAAAACTGAGTTTTTGCAAAATATTCGCAGGTTTCTTTCATAAATGACAACTACTTTTCCTAGAAACCTGATTATTTTCTTATTTTATAGGAAATATTATTGCCATGATGTTTTACTCTTAAATTCGTCTTTAAGCATCGATGAGCATGAGTTGAAGGAAAGGCAAAGATTTTTTAATAAACCACATGTCTCATCAAATCACTAGCAGTAAGTTGCCATCTAATTGTCAAGTTTTATGCAGTTTATTTTATAATATGCGCCACCAAGTGAAATTGAATACCAGAGAAGCTGCAAGACTTACAATACAGGAAGTTCTAATTTTTGGGAGAAAGCTAAGATACCAATCAGACACTTTAAAGATTGTGTTGCAAAGCTTGAAAAACTGTATGGAGAGTGGAAAACTGAAAAAAACGCTACCAGAACAAGCACAGCTCAAAATCAAAAAGTAGAAGCTTTCAAGTCAATTCTTGATTACCTATTTGACTTTCTCGTTAAGATGCAGTGAAAAACACTACTGAAGAAGGCAAGCAGTTTTTGTAACTCCAGAGAGAAAAAGAATCCTGACTTCATGGGAGACAGAACAGCGAAGAGAAAAGAGACGATCAGCTGAGATGAAAAATTGGCAAAATCAAAGAAAATGTAGGTGAGTTTCAGAGTTTTCCCTCAATTTTTCTTTTTATCATGTTATTTAGTACTACGCTAGGTCATAGTTTGACATTAACGAAAACTTTTATTATTATTTTTCTGTTCAGATAAGTTCACTTGATGCCATTATCTGTGAGTGCTTAATGGTTTATTTTATTTTATTTGTTTTATTTTTATAAAAAGATTTGAGGATGAAGATGTAGAACTGGAATCTTCACTAAGCAGCACATCAGAGGAAGAGGAGCCGACGCAAGAAGATATGGAAATGGAGGATAATTTACAAGACACAGAGGAAGTATGGCCAGAAATAAAGAAATGGAAGCACTCTCGAGGAAGTGAAGAGATTATTACTGAAAAATTGTCTTTATTGTTAGATAGGTGTAGTATTTCTGATAGAGACGCAGTTCGAATAATATCAGTTACTGCAGAGGTGTTAGGTCATGACCCACCAAATTAAATGTAAGTAGAAGTGTAATACGACTCCGCAGACAGCAATTCCGAAAACGAAGGACTGAGCTTATCAAAAATAGATTCAAGAATTCCGATTTAGAGGGAGCTGTTGTGCACTGGGATGGGAAATTGCTTCCAGATATTTTGAGTAAAGAAAATGTAGAGAGGGTAGCGGTTTTGATTAGTTGTGGGGATGAAGAGCAGTTGATAGGAGTTCCTCAGCTTGAAAATAATATTTGAGAATTTATTCTGCTATTCATCACGCCAGATGGATGGGAAAGACCATTTATTCTTTCAAAATATATCCTTTCAGGGATCAATTTTCATTAACAGATTTAGAGGAAAAAGGTAAAGAAGACATTTGTTTATTATATTCAAATTTTTTTTTTTTTTTTTTTTTTTTTGCAAAGGAGCGTGGTTCAAGCCCCAAACCCATGGCCCCAACCAAGACCTATAATTATTAATATCGTTTGTTAACTTTACAGGAAATTGATATAGAGGTTGCAGACAAGACACTGTCTAAAATGATAAACCATCTATGGTATCTTAACTCGGAGCAAGTTGCATTTTCATTTTTCGATGATACTTTTGAAAAAAATGTAAACAAGAATATCTTTAAAATTAACGTCGAAGAAGAAAATGATGGTGATTGTGATGATGATAGGAATGTAAAAGCAACACTCAGTCTAAAACAAAGTGGATTATTTATTGGACCAAAGAAGTTGATTTTTCTTTCTCCTCGAACTCTAATTTTTTTAAGAGATTTGAAATTGATAAAGAATTTTTAACTATTGATCCTGATGTATGGTGTGAAAATCAACATTATTTAAAAGCGAAAATAGTAAACGGGTTTAAGGTTGTCAATGACACAGCTAAAAAGGAGGTGAAAATTAATCCAGGACTTCAATTCCTGTCTTGATGAAAGACGAAGAACAACGGCAGTTTCTGTTACAAGTTGTATCTGAATGTAGGAAGATTTTTCCTGACTCTTCAAAACCCACCTTATCTAAGCCATTACCACCTTAATCTGATAATTGTAAATAATAATCAATATTTATCATTTCTTCCTTTATAATGCTTCCTTTTTTATAACGCAACTTGGAATAATAAAATGCATTTGAACATTATTTGTTCTCATTTTTATACCTTCTTTGCTCTTCTTTTCTCCTAATTCCTTCATTTTCAATTTGGATTTTACTACATTTACTTTTGAGAACACTTTTAACTAAACCCTTTTTAATGTACAAAATGAAAATAAAAAAGCAAAATCTGGAAAGCAGAAGTAATTCAATGATGCAATAAATTTTTTTTTTCGGCATTTGCCTAAAAAGTCACTTTTGAGGAATTGGATCATGTCCGGGATTAGAAAATGCTGAAATCTATAAGTTTTAACAAAAAGGTAGTGCCAGTGAAACATCGAGGCAGCAAAATTTCCTATAAAATGAAACAAGAATCAAGTTTCTAAGACGAATGATTTTCATTTTATGAAGGAAAAACTGAGTTTTTTTATGCAAAAATTCGCAGCTTTTCAAAACTTTGACCTCAATGAGGCACGGGTTAACGTTATCCAATTGAGCTGAAACTTTGCCAATCTGATTTTGTAGCAAATTGGCAACTTTTATGGGGATTCACGGAAAAAATTTCGAATATTGATTTTTTGTGACCACCCTAATATATATATGTATATATATATATATATATATATATATATATATATATATATATATATATATAGTATATATATATATATATATATATATATATATATATATATATATATATATATATATATATATATATATATATATATATATATATATATATATATATATATATTCAGAAATTAGCGTCGGTTTCAAAATTCAGAATTATATACTTCTTTTATATATCATCCTGGAATGGTGCAAAAATTATTCTTCGTAACAATAAGATCTCTTAAAATGCAATAGTCTTTCTGTCTCCTCTTCATCCCAATCCAAATCCTTTTGTCTTTTTATCTAAAAATGTCAACTCTAACTTAACTTCATTATATTTTCCTCATCAAGACACTAATGTTGTCTTACCATCTACAATTTTGGTCAAACTTTGGTCAGAACACTTTGGTCAAACTTTTGCCTTTATTTCCCCTTTCGACTATTCCTATAACATTCCTCATCCTCCAACTCTCTTCAGTTCATATATGCATAACATAGAAATTTGTCCTAAAGACGTGAATTTTGTTCTCACTGAGTTTAACACTAAATAGTAGTCAAGAAGCCATTCCTCCTTTGGTTCTCAAAACTTATTTTTTAGTGCTTGCAGCTTGACTTGATGATGTTTCCTCACTCTCTATTAAATTTGACTATTCCCTAAACATATTCAATTCTTCTTTGTCAAAATCGCTAGAATGAAATATTTGACTAGAAATTTCTATTTTCTTCTCTTTTATTTCTGCTTTCTTTTATTTCTATTTTCTTTATTTCTTTTATTTCTGTTTTCATTTATTTCTGTTTTCTTTTATTTATTTTGTTTCTGCTTCTTTTGTTTCTTTTATTTCTGTTCTCTTTTAATTCTTTCATTTCTGTTTTTTATTTTCTTTATTTCTGTTTCCTTTTATTTCTTTTATTTCAGTTTTCTTTTATTTCTTTTATTTCTTTCTTCTTTAATTTCTGTTTTCTTTCATTTCTTTATTTCTGTTTTCTTTAATTTGTTTTCATTTTTTCTTTTATTTCTTTTCTGTTTTCCTTTATTTCTGTTTTTTTTTCTGTTTTCTTTTCTTAGATATATCGGTGATTGTTTTGCAGTGGAGATGCTCATATCAAAAGTTCCCTATTTCAGTATCTATCCTTCCACGGATTTCTTTTCCTTTTCCTCTGCAGTAGCTGTTGTTCACAGCGACTATCCACTCCTAAATCTATGAATAGTGGTGTACACTCAAAGTTTTGATCAATTAACTGCTCATTTCCTACTTTCATTAGTGACTATCAATGCGTTACTTTATCGTCCATGCATTGCACTCTCATACAAATGACTCCTCCCTTCACTATTCTTTAATTTGGAATTCATTCCACGGAACCTCTTAGAATATGTTACATGATATATATATATATATATATATATATATATGTATTATATTATAATGCTTTTCCATTAATATATATATATATATATATATATTATATATATTTAATATATATAATAGTGCGACCAGTAACTTTTTACTACTCATGCTCTCTCTCTCTCTTCTCTCTCTCTCTCTATTATAATATATATATATTATATTAATAATTATATATATATTATATAATAATATATATATATATATATTAATATAGTATATATATATATATATATATATATATACTTGTTTAGTATTCCTGATAAAAAGTTTTTATGTATTTCAAACGTTTTCTGTTGGTTGTTCATGCGTTAGCGATAATATTTATATATTTTATAATAATTATAATAACTATAATAATTTTACTTCAGTTATTGTTAAGTATTTTAGTATTTTTTAAATTAACTTATTTTTATTGTTATTAAATATTTGTTGTTATAAAAGTATTATTTATAATGTATAGTATTTAAACATATATTAAAAACACTATTTAATAACAAATTTGTACTGCAAATTCAGAATTCGGACACCGTCCGACGTTCCCCGCTATCCTATTTGAGCATGAGCTGCCGCCATTTTTAATGGTTAAAAGCGTTATTTATAGGGGTTATACTTTATATTTTTCGTTTTAATTTGTCATAATCTTTTATATTTATTATGTAATCATTTCATAAAATAAGAAATTT
>JABUQX010135513.1:22500-24377 GCA_015478945.1 Trachelipus rathkii
TTGAAGTTTGTTCCAAGTAAATATTGCCACAGGTGATTCGAACCGTTGAATTCCAAGGAAAGGTCGTATAAGGTGTTTCAAATGTATTCATGATTCGATCATGCGCACGTAAATAGTTTCAAAGCTGTAGTTTAGTTACGAGATAAACATTGCTTGACATATGTAGAGAGAAAGTTGCTTGAAATTGTAGGTCCTTTTTTTTTGAAAAATTTCTTCATACATAAAAGGGAGAGGTCACAGATAACCATTTAGAATTCGAAAAGGAATATGAGTTCGTAGTGGATCCAAAAATGAATTTCTGCCCATAATCCAAATAAAATGATGAAAGAAATCCATACTGTAAAGGAAGTTACATATGTAGAGGCGAAATTGCTTGAAATTTAGGTCCTTTATTTGAAAAATTTTTTCATAAATAAAAGGGAGTCGTCCAGAACCATTTAGAATTCGAAAAGGAATCAGAGTTCGTAATGGAATTCAAAAATGAATTTCAGCCCATAATCCAAACTTAAATGATGAAAGAAATCATACCGTAAGGAGTTTGCTATGTCTGCGATGAATCCTCGAACTGTGATAGTTGTGAAAAGATGGAAGACCATTAATACAGTAATTAATTGAGAGTGAGAATTGAAGTCCTTATCGGGATAATAGTTTCGTTGCTTGAATCATCTTCTCGGAGTGTTCTGATTGGGAATTTTAGTATTATTGTAGTTTTTTCTACTTCATTTTGTTTGTTTTTCTTTGGTTATCAGAAGGCACTGATTGAAGTTCTGGGTGTTCTTCTCCGGGTTCACCAATTATATAGGGTAAAACTTGCTAAATTGGTGGCTTTTGTGAGCAAGCACCCTATATAAGATGGTATTTAAAAATCAATATTTGAAATGATGCTTTTATTCAACATAAGTTAAAAGATATTCAATGAATGTAAAAAGTAACAAAGTCCCTTCTGTTGAGATACTCTTCGTGGGCGAATTTGTAGTCACAGACTTTCCAGCGCGTTTACCACACTTGCCTGGCAGCCCATCCTTGAAATTTACCTCTCTTGCCGAAAGCTGCGTTTTTAGGTTTGGAGGAGTTCTGGAGAGAGTATCTTGAGTAAGATCTATTTCTTCTGACTCTTGATGAATTTTTAATCTGACTAAAGAGTATCTCAACAGGACGGGTTTATATATTATTTCATTTCGACTTATGCTAAAATTTTGCTCGCGCAAAATCTTAGCATAAGTACGAACAAAAATTAAAATTTTTACAAAGTTATAATGAAGTGCTACATTACTTCCCGCGCTAAACACGGAGTGAGAAAGTATGTTACAATAATTATACGGGATATAAAAATTAACGTCATTATGTTATACATATTTTGGGGGCATTGGTGATATTTGCGGCATAAACATATAAAACATTTCAATGAGGTAAAAAATAATAACTAAAATAATAAATTAAAGTACTTTCAAATGCAAGCATATCTAATTATGTCCAAAGAAATAAGTAGACATAAAATTTGAAGGCAAAAATTATTTATACATGAAACTGTAAAGAATATTCAAAATACGAGATAACTGGTTACTCCGAAGATCTAAACAATATATAAAATATTTGAATACATAAAATACAATATGTTATATATAATAGAAAATAAAAATGCATTTACAACACCATGCAATATTTTGGTTATATCGTTAAGATATAAACAAACATTTACAACATTTAAATGGATAAATACAAAGATGTTTATACATGATTCGTGATATTGAAAATTGAGTTATTCCAAGTTAAATATTCCCACTATCGATAGAACCGTTGAATCAAGGAAAGGTCCAGTATAAGGTGTTTCTAATGTATCAATGATTTGATCAATGCGCACCGTAATTGTTTTCAAA
>JABUQX010135515.1:0-15278 GCA_015478945.1 Trachelipus rathkii
TTGTGATACACGGGTACGTCACGTTTTTTTTTTTTTCGTCTTTGATTGAAATTTGAAAGATATTTTCCTCAGGAGTTTATTGAAATAAAAGTTTCGCTTCAGAAAAAAAGTAGTTTTGTTGCATAAACCTTGAAAATAACGAATTATGTTCATTAACGTGTGTCAATAAATCCTGTTGGTAGTTTTATTCAAATTCCAAAAATACATTTATGTGGATGAAGAACAATCACTCCTAAGGCGCCATGCCAAATATAAGATATTTTCCAATGTGCCGAAAAAATATCAGTCATTCAAGGTTACACCAAACGTGACAACCCGGTGCCCACATGGCACCAGTGGCAAAACAAGATGCGAATTATCAATGACTTGTATTGCAACTAACGCAGAATGGCTTAGAAAAATTAGGCTCTTGCTTTTAACAAGGCAACAAAAATAAACAATTGAATAAAAATAAAATAATAAAATGAAATATAATAAATAAATAAAGAATAAATATAGATAATATAAAATGATATTAAATAATACTTTCTCTAATATAAACGGTAACTAATTTAATTTTAATAATTGGAAAAATTAATTTAAAAGATCTTAAATCTGTTTCTTAAGTCATTAAGAATAAAAATCTTACTAAAACCTTTTTTAAGCGTTTAATTTCCTATTTTAGTAGTTAATTTATTTTAATCCTTTTCTTTACAATTTTTTTTATAAAATGGCTTTTTCAAGACTAGAAAAAAAAGTTAAAGTGGAATATGTAATGTCTACATTTTGTGATCGAGGTTTGTTTAGCAGTATCAATAATCTGCTTTTTGAATTTAGCATTGTCTAAATGAAAAATTTATTTTTATCAAATGCTGAATGCGTTTAAATCAAGCGTTACCCCTCTGCCAATAAATAAAATTTTGTATCGTTTACCTGCAATAACAATTTAAAACCTGTAATGTGTTGCTGGCAAAGTGCGTAATTATGAAGTTAAATTTTTATTAAAACAGATTATTCTCATCTTTAAATGTAAAAAATTGACGAAATGTTCCAAACATTAAAACACTTTTGAACTCTTCATTAAAGTCATGCTTTAGTCACTATAAACTTATTAATAATTCTTTTTTCTGCTTTTGAAATTCGCATATTCTAATAGAAACCATTATTTTGTTATATGCTGAAAATACGTAAACTCAATATTAAAAATACAAATACATTGCGGTGTTAAGATTCGGGAAACCATACTTTACAGTCCGGATTTTGTAATATCAATTTATATGAAAAAACAGGTAATTATTTAATGAATGTTAAAATTTTTATTAAACAGGTTTTCAAATAATGAATATTTTGGTATTAAAAATATTAAATTTAATTAATAACGTAATTTTAAGACACCTAAAAATATGAATAAAATACGCTTTTCTGCATTTTGAAATTGTATTTCAAATGAAACACATTATTTTTTTCAAATGCTGAAAAACGCGTTAAAAACTCAATTTTAAGTATTTAACCAAATAATATTAAATGTTGAAATTTAGGAAAAATCGTACTTTTTAAGAGTACTATAACTTTGTAATGTGAAATTTTAAGATAAAGCGCGTAATTTTAGAATTAAAAATTTTATAAAAGGTTTCTCCCTAATGAAGTATTTATGGTATAGCTAACAATATTGAATTTCATTAAAGAACGTCAATTTAGGACACCTTTCCTTAATTAAAGAATATTAACTTTTTCTGCTTTTTTTTGAAATAATGCAATTTCATGAACATTATTCCTCGAAATTATTAAAATCTGCCATGATTATTCTTAATTTAAGAATTACTAATACTTTTAAATTCTTAAATTGCTGGTTAAGAAAAATGTACTTAAAAAGTTTTAAATTTTGTAATGTGAAATTTAAGAAATAGCGTAATCTTAGAGAACGATTAAAATTTTTATTAGAAACAGGTTTTTCACAACTATGAAATATTTGGATATATAAAAAAAAATATGAAATTTCATTAAAAACGTCAAATTTAAGACACCAAATAATAAAATATTAAATAATTCGCATATCATAACCCCAAAAAAAAGCGGTTACAACCAATCAAACTTAGCTTTTTTCAAAATCTGAAAAATTCCATAAAAACTGGACTTTAGTATTATACAATAAAAAGTAAATCTTAAAGTAAGAAAAATGCTAACTTTTAAGAGTTCTTAAAATTTGTAATGTGAAATTTAAAGAAAAAAAGAGATTTTAGAACGTTAAATTTTTTTTATTGATAAAAAGTTTCTACATATATATATTGGTATATATAAAAAAATATTGAAATTTCTTAAAAAACCTAAATTGTTAAGACATCTAATCATTCCAAGTTACAGTCTTTTAGAAAGCGGGTTAAAACTTTTACTTCACTTGAAACACTTATTATTTCATATGCTGAAATACGTAAAATAAACTAATTTTATAGAATCTAAAATGTAAATTAAATTATTGACATTAAGAAAAATCGTACATTTTAGAGTTCTTATAATTGTAATATTGTGAATAATTATAAAGAAAAGCGTAATTTTGAAAATTAAATTTTTTTAACAGGGTTTTCACAAATAATGATATTTGGTATAATAAAAAAATTATTTAAATATTTAAATTGAAAACGTTGAGTAAAGACTCCTAAAACTATTCTTTGAATTTTGATCATTTTCAAATTAACATTAATGAACATTTTTTTCATGTCAATCTTTGATGGAAAAGAGTCAATGACCTAATCTTAAATTAAGGGAAATGAAATTTAGACCAAGTTTTGTCAAAAACTTTTTAATTTCGTTCTCAAATGATAAACATATTTTTAATTAAAAAGTTTTTATTAAAACGTTTGTTTGCTTTAATATTTGCTGCGATATTTGTTCAAAGATATCTGAAAAAAGAAAACTGAAATTTACATTAGAAAACGTTGAATTTTTTCCCAATAAAAAGACGGTAAACTCAAGTTTAAATGCTTTTTGAATTGCTTTCAATGAAAACAATATTTGTTCAAAATGCTAGAAAATACGTAGAAACTCAATTCATTACAGATTTACAAATAATTTTAATTATGAGAATAAGGAAAATCCGTACTTTTAAGAGTTCTAAATTGTAAAGTGAAAATTTAGAAAAAGCGTATTTTAAGAAGTTAAAATTTTTTATTAAAAAAGGTTTCTTCAAATTAATGAATTTGGTATATAAAACAATATTGAAATATCATTAAAGAAAGTCAATTATAAAGACACCTAAATACTTAAGAATAAATTCGCTTTTTCTTGCTTTTTGAATTGTATCGTCAATGAAAACATTATTATTTCAAATGCTGAATACGTTAAAAATTTTAAGAATTTACCAAATAATTTAAAATGTTAAATTGAGGACAATTTCAACTTGTGATTTTCTGAGGAACATTGTTTGAAGAATTTAGGAATAAGATTAAATTATTTAGAAATTAAAATTTTTTACTAGCAGGTTTTCAACAACTAATGAATTATTATAGGTATTAAAAAAAAATTTGATAATATTCATTAAAAAAGTCTTTAAGACACTATTAACTTATAAAAGGAGATTCCTTTTATGCTTTTTTGAAATTGCTGAATTTATTCATGAAAGTCTTTTACTTTTATTTCAAATGCTGAAATAAAACGTTAAAAACTCATATTTAGAGATTTATATTATATTTTCAATGGTTGAAATTTAGAAAAAAATCGTACTGTAATTTTATATTAAAGAATTGTAATTGAAATTAGAAAAAGATTTAATAAGTCTTTAAAAAAATTTTTATTATACAGTATGAGAACTTAATATTAGAATATAATTTGCGTATATAATACATATTGAAATTTATTAAAACGTATTATATTTAAGAGCACCTAAACTATTAATAAATTTCGCTTTTCTGCTTTTTTGAAATTGCATTTCAATGAACCATTATTTTTTCAAATAATACTGAAATCGTTTTAAAACTATTTTAACAGTATTTATTATTATTAATTATAATGTGAAATTTTTTTTATGAAAATCGTACTTATTACCAGTTCAAAATTCAAAAATGTAATTTTAATAGATATTACAAGATAAGATATTATTCCATATTTCTTATATTAATAACGTTTTCACTAAGTTGTACGAAGGTGGAGAATGGTTAATCATTACAATATTGAAATTTATTAGAAAAGAAAAATAAGAGCATTTACCAGTAGTAGAAAATCGTGCACATGGACTATATTGATTTGAACTTAGGAATTTCAATGAAACTATGCTAATCATTGCAAAGCGTGAAAGTACAATTAACCATTACATTATTTAAGATTTACCAAATAATTTAATGAAAAATTTAGGAAATCTAAAACATCTAAAAGTATCATTATAAGGAAATATTAAGAAAAATCTTTAATTATATGTGAAATTAAATTATTTTTATAAAATATTTTAAAACAATTCATTACTATTTTTTTTTAAAACAGAATTTTTGAAATTTATTAAAAAAGTAATTTAAGACACCTAAAAATTCTATTATAATAAATTCAATTTATATTCTTTTACAAATTCCTATTTCCTTACAACACTCTTTTTAATATCCAATGCAGATCACATGCATATCATTTAATAGATTTACATAAAATATATTAATGTTTGATAATTTAGGAAAAATCGTACTTTTTAGATTTCTAAACTTCTTTGTGAAAAATTTAAAGAAATTATGTGTTTATGTAGAAGTTAATTTTTTTTATTAACATGATTTCAAACTAATTAAATATTTGGTATTATAAAATTATTTGATTGAAATTTCATTAAAAAGAAGTCAATTTAAGACATAATAAACTAATAAATTCACTTTTATGCATTTTGGAATTTGATATATTATTCAATGAAACCATTAATTTTTATGTCTGAAAATACCATTACGATTAAAAATAAACTCAATTTTAGATTTACCAAATAACTTCAAATTGTTGAAATGTTTTGACATGTGTATTTAAATTCTAATTGTATGTGAATTATTAAAAAATGTAATTTTAAAATTTGAACATTATATTTAATTATAATAGGATTTGCCATTAGCTTATTTGTATTCTTTAAATAACAATATTGAAATTCATTAAAAACGTCAATTTAAGACAAGCTTATAACGCCTATTGATAAAATACATTTTCTGCTTTATGCAATGCATTTCATGTATAAAACAATTAATTTTTTCAAAATGCTAGAAAATTTATTAAAAATCATTTTTAGATTAAGATAAGGGTAATTAATTTTGAATATTTAGGAAAATGGTAATATTTTAAGAGTTTAAATTTTGTAATAGTGAATTTAGGAAGAAGTAATTTATGAGTTAAATTTTTTTTATGATTAACGAGGTAAGCCCCAAATCTACAAAGAAAGTATAATAAAAAACAATTGAAATTTCATTTAAAAAGGTCAATTTAAGACACTTTTAAAAACTAAAGAAAATCCTTATTTCTGCTTATTTGAATTGCAACGCACGAGAACGGATAGTATGAATGTCTTAACTTAAAATAAGTTACTAAAACTCAATTTTTTTAACACATTATTGTCACTACCCATTTGCAAAAGAGCTAACATTGAAATTTTAGAGTTCTAAATTTGTAATGTGAAATTAGAAGCTATTTTAGAGTTAAAAATTTATTTAATTAAAAAGTTTTCACACTAATAAAAAGTTTTGGTATAGTAAAAAAAATAATGAACTTTGCTCTAAAAATATAAATCAAAAGACTTAAAATCTATTAATAAAAGTTCTTCAGAGGTATTTTCGAGAGAATCATGAATACATTTTTTTATTTCATAATGCGTGAATACATGTTAATATAGTGAAAATTATGTAGAAGAGCGTATTTTTAAGAAGTTAAATATATTTATTATTAAAAGGGCATTTTAAAAATAAAAATATATTCAATGACTTCAACACATCTGTAGAAAATTATTATGGAGCCTTTACAAGGTCAAATAAAGATATTAATAATTCACTTTTCTGCTTTTTGAAATTGCATTTTCAATGAAAACATTACTTTTTCTCAAATTTGTCATAAAATTAAGAACAATTTATAAGATTTAAAAAAATTTCGAATGTTGAATAGGAAAAACCAGAAATTCAGACATTTAAATTTTATGTAATTAAGTGAAATTTAAGAAAAGCGTAATTTTTAGAAGTTAAAGTTTTTTAT
Source organism: Trachelipus rathkii (assembly GCA_015478945.1). NCBI lineage: Eukaryota > Metazoa > Arthropoda > Malacostraca > Isopoda > Trachelipodidae > Trachelipus > Trachelipus rathkii. Next base: position 6,169 of record JABUQX010135515.1, read on the forward strand.
TAAAGTACTTTTAGGAATATTTTAGGTATATTTTAGAATAAATATTTACATTTTATTAAAATACGTAATTTAAGAACTCTAAAATATTAGAAATTCACTTTTCTGCTTTATTGAAATTGCATTCAATGAAACAATTATTATTTCAAATGCTGAAATACCCGTTAAACTTCAATTTTAACATTACCAATATATCAATGTGAGCTTCAACAAATAATTTACTTATAGTTAAATTTGTTAAATGTGAAATTTAAGAAAAAACAGTAATTTTAGAAGTTAAATTTTTATTAAAACGTTTTCTAATAATAATTAATGAAATATTTGATATTAGTAAATATTGAATTTGCATGTAAAAAGTCATTTTTAGACACTCTAAAACTATTAATAATCACTTTCTGTTTATTTTGAATTGCGATTTAATGAAACAATTATTATGTAAATGCTGAAAATACGTTAAAACTCAAAAATTGTTAAGATTTACCAAATAATCTTCAAATGTTAAATTTAGGAAAAATCGTGCTTTTAAAATGTTGAAATTTTGTAATGTGAAAATTTAAGAAGAAAGCGTAATTTTAGAGTTAAAATTTTTTATTAACAGGTTATCACAACTAATGATATATTGGTATATATAAAATAATATTTGAAATTTATTACTTGTAAATGTAAACAAAAGCTATGAATAAACTTGCTTTTTGCTTTTTGAAATGTGTATTTGCAATGAACCCTTATTTTTTTTAAATGTGAACATTATTTAAAAACTAATTTTAAGATTTAACAAGCTTATTATCAAATGTTGAATATTTAGGAAAAATCGTACTTTTAAGAGTTGTAAATTTGAAATGTGAAATATTAGAAAAAGCTTAATTTTAGAAAATTAAAATTTTTATAAAACATGGTTTTTTTCACAACTAATAAGATATTTGGTATATAAAAACAAATATTGAATTTCTTAAAAAAGTAATTAAAGACACCTAATAACTATTAAGAAATTACTTTTCTGATTTTTGACTTGAATATTCAATGAACACATTTATTTTTTCAAATGCGGAAAAATACCGTTAAAACTCAATTTTTAAGATTTACCAAATAATTTACAAATGTTGAATTTAGAAATAAATCGTACTTTAAAGAGTTTTAAATTTGTAATGTGAAAAATTAAGAAAAGCGTAATTTTAGAAGTGTTATGATTTTTTTATAAAAGGTTTCACAACTAATGAATATTTTGTATATAAAACAATATTGAAATTTCATTAAAAAAACGTCATTTAAGACCTAAAAACTATTATCAAAGTTCGCTATTTACTGCTTTTTGAAGTTTGTATTATCAACAAGGCACTTTTTTTTAGCATGCTGAACCCACCCGATAAAATTCTTTGATAACCCTATTTCAAATAATTTTAAATTGAAAACTATTAAGGAAAATCGTACTTTTAGAAGCGTGCTAAATTTGTAATTGAGAGAATTTAAGAAAAAGCTAATTTTAGATTATTAATTTTTTTGTTATTAAAAAGGTTTTCACAACTAATGATATTTGGTGATATATAAAAAAATATTGAAATTTCATTAAAAAGACGTAATTTAAGACACCTAACAATTAATAAATTCCTTTTCTGGCTTTTTGAAATTAGGCATTTCAATGAAACACGATTAATTTTTTAATGCTGAGGAACAATAGAATAAACCATTCTTAAGATTTACCAATAATTTTAAATGTTGAAAGTTTAGGAAAAATCGACTTTTAAGAGTTCTCAAATTTGTAATGTGAAAGATTTAATTAAAAAGCGTTATTTTTGAAGTTAAATTTTTTTTATTTAAAACAGGTTTTTTCACACACTAATGAAATATTTGGTATAACTAAAAACATATTGAAATTTCATTAAAGAACATCATCAATTTAAGACACCCTAAAACTATTAATATAAATTTTCCTTTCTGCTTTTTGAAATTGCATTTCAATGAAACATTTATTTTTTTAATGCTGAAATAACGTTAATATCTCCAATTATTAAGATTTACCAACATTTAAAATGTTGAATATTGTTGATAGTTTTCGTACTTCTAGATTCTTAAATTTGCAAACAGAAAAATAGCCGAATAGGCGTAATTATAGAAGTAAAACTTTTTATTAAAACAGAGTTTTCACAACTAAATGAAATATTTGGTATCATAAAAACAAATTTGAAATTTCATTAAAGTAAATTTTTAGACACTAAAATATATAATAAATTCACTTTTCTGCTTTTTCTGAAATTGAATTTGAATGATCCGCATCACCTTTCAAAATGCTGAAAATACCGTTAAAAAACTATTTTAAGATTTACAAATAATTTCAAATGTGAATTTGGAAAAATCGTACTTTTAAGGAGTTCTAAATTAGTAGTGAAAATTTAAGAAAAAGGCGTAATTTTAGAATGCAAAATTTGTTTTAGTTAAAATATTTATTAAAATGAATTGTATTAGTTGATGTAATATAAGAAACAAATTTTTAATAATGTTTATTCTTCTAAATACAAATTTAGCCATAAAACTATTAAAAATTACCTGCTTGGTGGGTTGAAGATTTACATTTACAATGATCCTCTTTACTTTTATTCAAATGCTGAAAATCCAGTAAAAAATTCAATTTTAATTTACCAAATAATTTCTATGTAGGGTTTGGGAAAATATATAGAGATTTATAAATAGTTCTATATTTGTAATGTATACTCTAAAGAGAAAAAGCGTAATTTTAAGGAATTAAATTTTTTTATTAAAACGGTTTTCACAACTAATGAAGTATTTTTGATAATAATAAAACAAATATTGAAATTTCATTAAAAAAGCTACAATTTAAGACACCTAAATATTATTAAATTCGCTTTTCTCTGCTTTTCTGATTGCATTCAATGAAACAATTATTTTTTCAAATGCTGAAATACAGTTAAACTCATTTTAAGATTTACCAATCAATTTCAAATGTTGAAATTTTAAGAAAAAAATGTAGTACTTTTAAGAGTTCTAAATTTGTAATGGTGAAATTTTAAGAAAAAGCGTATTAGAAGTTAAAATTTTTTTTAAAGACAGGTTTTCCAGAGGGAATGGATTATATTTGGTATATAAAAATTAATATATGAAAATGTTCATATAAAAAACGTTTCAATTTAAGACACATGAACTATTACTAAATTTGCAATTCTGCATTTTGATATCTTGCCACGAACAGATTATTTTTTCAACTGATGAAAATACCGTTAAAAACAATTCTACAAACACTCAAAATAATTAATACAAATGTTGAAAAATTTATGGAAAAATCCTACTTTTAAGAGTTCTAAATTTGTAATTGTGAAATTTTTAGAAAAAGCGTATTTTAGAAGTTTCTCATAAATTTATTTTTATTATACAGGTTTTCACAGATAATGAAATATTTGGTATTAAAAAAATATTGAAAATTTCTTAAAAAACGTCCAATTAAAGACACCTAAAATATTAATAAATTATTTTTGCATAAATTGAATGCATTTCAATGAAACACATCAATTTTTAAATGTTGATAATACGTAAATTATTTTAGCAATGTGGAATGAATTTCATAATTTTGAATTTTAGTAATAAGTTACATATTGAAAAATGTTGTAATAGTGAATTTAAGAAAAGCGTAATTATTTGAATTAAATTGTTTATTAAATGTTTTTAAATGTTTATTAAATGGTGAATGTTTAATTAAAAACAATTTAATTTCAGTTCTGTGATGTAGTCAGTAGCTCTCTTAATATACTTTCTGCTTTTGGAAAATTGAATTTTCACGAAACATTATTTTTTCAAATGCTGAAATAACGTTAAAGAATCAATTTTAAGATTTACAAATTCAAATGTTGAATTAGGAAAAAATGTAATTTGAAGATTTTAACTAATTTGTAATGTTGGAAAATTATATTTTGGAAAGATGTGATGCAAATTATATTAAAGGAAGTTTCACAAGGAATGCAATATTTGATACTTAGGAAAGTTAATGAAATTATATAAAAGTATTTAACCAAACTATTAATAAATTCCTTTTCTGCTTTTTTGAAATTGCATTTATGAAAACATTTTTTCAAAATGCCTGAATTATAACGTTAAAAAATTAATTTTAAGTTTCGAAATATTCAAATGTTGAAATTTAGGAAAGTAAGTTTTCAGTTTTAAATTTAATGTTAAAACTTTTATATTAATCGAGACAAAACCTACTCGTATCTTTTATACGAAAAGGTTTTTCACACTAATGAAATTTTGGTAATATAAAAACAAATATTGAGAATTTCATTAAAAAACGTCAATTTAAGACACAAACAAATAATAATTGCTTTTCTACTTTCATTATTGTATTTTCAATGAAAAAGGAATCATTGCTGCAAATGCTGAAAATAGCGTCTAAAACTCAATTTTAAGTTTATAAATAATTTCAATGTTGAAATTTAGGAAAATTTAGCTTGTTTAAGAGTTCTAAGATTTGTATGTGTGAAGAAGTTTAAAGAAAGAAGGGTATTTAGAAGTTAAATTTTAGATAAAACGGGTTTCTCAAAACTAATGAATATTTGGTATTACATAACAAATTTGAAATTTCAAATAACACGTCAATTTAAGACACCTAATAATATTAAAATTTCCACTTTTCTGCTTTTTTGAAATATGCATTTAGGATGTGGGAAAAACATACGGAGTTTTAGAACTGCTGAAAATACCCATAAAAATATCCAGTTGTATAGATTCGAAAAAATAATAAGTGTTCAATATTTATAACATGAGTTTAGGAAAAATCGTATACTTTTAAGAGTTCTAATTTGGTAATGTGAATATTTAGAAACAGTCGTAAATTGTTAGTGAAGTAAAGGGTTTTTATGTAATAGAAAAGTTTTCGACAAGTCAATGTGGAAATAGAGTTTGGTAATTAAAACAAATATTGGAATTTCTTTAAGAAACATCAATTTAAGACACCTAACTTATTAATAAATTCACTCTTGCTTTTTTTGGAAATTGCATTTCAATGAAACACTTATTTTTACAAATGCTGAAAATCCGTAAAAAACTCAATTTTAAATTCAAATAATTTCAAATGTGAGAAATTTAGGAAAAAGTAGGGTTTAAGAGTTACTAAAAATTTAGTAATGTGAATTTAAGAAGACTAAAATTTGAGGAATTAAGAATTTTTAAGCTTATATGAGAAGATTTTCTACTCAACCTCTTAACCTTCTTGAAGTTTATATAGTAAAAACAAATATTGAACCATTTGACATGGTGAAACACCTCAATATAAGACAACGTGTGAAATATTATAAATTCACTTTTGGCTTTTTGAAATTGCATTCAATGAAACATGATTTTTATCAAATGCTGAAAATACGTTAAAAACTCAATTTATGATTTACCAAATTCAAATGTTTAATTTAGGAAAAATCGTACATTTTAAGAGTTTTAAATTTGGAATGTGAAAGATTGGGAAATAGTATTTTGAAGTTAAAATTTTTATTAAGACAGGTTTTCACAACGTATGAAATATTTGGTATACTAAAAACAAATATTTTTGAATTTCATTAAAAACGTTCATTTAAACAACACACTAAACTATTAAATCTAAATTCACTTTTGCTTTTTGAAATTGCCATTTCAATGAATCACATTAATTTTTTAAATGCTAAAACCAATAAAACTAATTTAGATTTACAAAATTCTCAAGTGCGCATTTAGTAATAGTCTTACTTTTTAGGTCATAAAATTCTTCATTAAGAATATTTGAAAAAGCGTAAATTTCGTGTTTTGACTTAAAATTTTGAAATATGGTGTCAACCCTGACTGTTGGGTATATATAAAACAAACATTTAAATTTCATTCAAAAAAAGTCATTTTAAGACAACCTAAAACTATTAATAACTTCATTTTCTAGCTTTTTTAAATTGCATTCAATGAAACACATTATTTTTTTCAAATGCTAGAAATACAGTTAAAAATTCCCTTTTGAGTTTACAAATAATTTATGTTAAATTTAGAAAAATCGTACTTTTACGAGGTCTAGTATTTGTTAATGTGAAAAATTTGAAGACAATACGTATTTGAGAATGTTAATTTTTATTCAAACAGGTTTTTCACACTAGAATATTTGGGTATATAAAAACATATTGAAATTTATATAAAAACGTCATTTAAGACACTAAAACTTATTAAAGATTCTAATTCTTTCTGCTTTTATGTTAAATCATTATCAATGAAATCGTTCATTAAATTTTAATGCTGAATAACTCGGATAAGAAGAACTCAATTATATCTAGAATATACCAATAGTTTCAATGTTGAATTCTAAGGAAAATCGAAGTAACTTTTAATGGAGTTTTATTGAATTTTTAATGTGAAGGGATTTAAGAAATGTCGTAGATTTTGAAGTGCAAAGATTATTTTTTTTATCTGGGAATTCCAGGGTTGTTTTCACAACATAATGAAATATTTGGTTATAGCTAAAACAAATTATTCGAGAATCGCAAATTCTGATTAAAAACGTCATTTAAGACACCTAAAAGGAAAAACTTCACTCTTTTTCTGCTTTTTGAAATGCATTTCAATGAAAAACACATTATTTTTCAAAATGCTGAAATGACCGAAAGTAATTAATTAAGCATTACATTATGTGTAATGTTTGAAATTATAGGAACAAAATCGTACTTTTAAGAGTTCTAAATTTGTAGTGAAAATTTAAGAAATATTGTTAATTATTAGAAATTAAAATTTTTTTATTAAGACAGTTTTCACAACTAATGTGAAGTTTTGGTATATAAAAAATTTGAATTTTCATTAAAAAGTCAATTTAAGACACTAAAACTAATTTCTAAATTCACTTTTAATTAGCATCCTCTTCTTTATAGTAATGAACAATTATTTTTATGAATCATGCTAGAAAAATAAGTTTAAAAATAATTTTGACGCATTTACCAAAATAATTTTTAATGTTGAAATTTAGAAAAATCGTACTTTTAAGAGTTCTAAATTTGTAATGTGAAAATTTTAGAAAAGGGGTGAATTTTAGAAGTTAAAACTTTTTTATTAAAAGCATGTAGTTTAATAATGGATAATAATGTAATAATAAACAAATCTTGAATTTCATTAAAAATTGACAAACTACTTATAGAATGTTAAAACTATTTATTAGCTTCTTACTACTTGATTTAGTGGATTAATTGTATTTCAAGAACAGCATTATTTTTTACCAATGTGAAATACAGAGTTAAAACTCAACTGTTATGATTTACCAACTTAGATTTCAAATGTTGTTTTATTTTAGGAAAAATCGATACTTTTAAGAGTTCTAAAATTTAGTAATATGTGCAATTTAAGAAAGAGTGGGGTTTTTTTAGACCTCAAATTTATTTTTTATTAATACATTGTTTATTTCCTCACTAACTAATGAAATATTATTGGGTAAATTCTAAAACATTATTGTTTATGATATTCTTATTAAAAACGTCAATTATTTACTGACACTAACTATATGGCTTCACTTTTAGCTTTATATTGAACTGCTTTAAATGAAACGACATCAATTTTTATGCTGAAATATTTCATCACTCAATTTTAAGATTTTACCAAATATTTTGATAATAAAAAAAAATATTATGTGCAATAATAATATGGGTATTTTTAAGTTCTCACTTTTGTGAAATTTAGAAAAGGTAATTTTTTGAAATTTAAATTTTTATTATTAAACACAATTCTTTTCCAAAATGAAATATTTGGTGAATAAAAACAAATATTGAAATTTATTAAAACCGTACTTTTAACGCTAAACTTATTATTAATTCACTTTTTATGTTTGAAATGCATTGTGCGAGGGTGAATACATCTTAATTTTTTCACAATGCTGAAAAATAAACCGTAATGAAAAGTCAATTTCTAAGAGATTTACAACTCATTTCAAATGTTGAAATTGTAGGAAAATCGCAACTTTAATAACGAGTTAAATGAGTAGTAGTAAAATTAACGAATTAACATTGAAGTGGTTAAAATTTATATTAATTGAAGCGGTTTTCAAACTAATCGAAGTATTCTGTATATAATAAATAGAACATAATATATTCAGACAATATTCGATTCAAAAAGAGTATTTTAAGAACTAGAACGTATTAAATATTATAATAATTCCACTTTATGAATGTGCTTTTTGAAATTTGCATTCATTGAACACATTGTAGAGCAGGTTTGTACTGCTAGAATATAGCTGCGTTTGCGAGGTGGCAACTTTTAAAGATTCACCAAATTTTTTAAATTGCTTTGATACTTAGGGAAAAATCTGTACATTTTCTTACGAGTCTCTAGAATCTTGATATTTAGTGAAAATTTAAGGAATACCTATTTAGAAAATTATAAATTTTTTATTTATAGCGTTTTTTCAGAACTAATTGAAATATTTGGTAGAAATAATAACACAAAATTATATTTGAAATTTCTAATTAAAAAAAAAAGATAAGTTACATTTAAGACATTAATAGCCAAAACATATTAATAAGTAGCTTTTAATCTATTTTTGATATTGTTTTAATAAATAAACTGCAAAGTTATAAAGTTAATTATTGTATAAATATAATATTAAGTTAAATTATCAGAATATAATATAGAAATAACATAATATCGGTAGGAATTATTTCCAAATAAGATGCATTCATCAATACGGGATTCATATAGATTCTTTGTAAAAACCTTTGGTTTTTTGAAATCAAGGACAAAATCTAGAGCAAGGAGGAGGAAAACATATGCTTCTATTTTACCATGTTAATTATGCTGTATATAGGAAAGTATATCCTGATGAACCGTACCTTTTGGCGGATGACCAAATTTTAGTCTTGGTACTTAGCATGACACTGACAACAGCCTTAGATAAGGACATCCGATCCATTACATTCTTAATAATGTCCCTTGATTTACTTGAAACAGTTAAAATAGATGTCTAAATTTTATACTTCTTTTAAGGCAGCAATGGTTGAATTCCAAATCCTATTAAGCACAAATTTTTTTTTAAATATCATCTATAATTTAATTATTATAAAGTTGAAACCGCGGCGATTTAACCTGCAGCAAATGGAGTAATGCTGGTTGAATAATGAATACTTTTA
>JABUQX010135516.1:0-27824 GCA_015478945.1 Trachelipus rathkii
GTCCACATTCATTTAATACTCAGAAAATTTTTTATTTATTTATTTTAATCATTGTTTTTATATTTGAATTAGATTTAATTAATATTTTAAAGTATTGTATATTATTTTTTATTTATTTTTAATTATTAATTATTTTTATTTTTGTTATATTAGGTCTCTCGTCTATGAGAAGATCTGACCACGTGAAACGTTACAGTTGAATCGTGAGAACGCTGTACAAATACACGGTAGGAAACGCCAATAAAAAAAAGTATTAATTTATAAAATATATATATATATATATTTTACTATATATATATATATTAATATTTATATATTATATAAAATATATATATAGAATATAAATAATATATAATAATATATTTTTATTATATAATATTACTATATTATTACATTATTAATAATATTATATATACTCTATAATTATTATTATATATTAATATACATTTATAATTTCTTATATATAATATTATATTATATTAATATTTATTATTATATTAATATAATATAATATATTAAATATATATATATTATAATATATATAATATATATTTTAATCATTACTATAATATAATATTTATAATTATATTAATATATTAATATAATAAAATAATTTATAGATATTAATAATAACTAAATAATTATATATAATATTTTATATATAAATTATATATAATATGATTAATATTATATATATATATTAATATAGTTAATATATATATTATTTATATATATTAAGATAACATTTAAATGAATAATAGTAGACATTAAAAAAATGAACACATGGGGCTACCTATTCAGCCTAGGATGGCCCAGTCAAGCGCACTATAACTAAGTAACAAACATGGCTCTTGTAAAATCTATCAAAAGTCAACCTTAGGGTGTTGATCATTTAGCTGTAATCATGCAAATCCACTAACCTTAATTTTTAGACTTTAAGATTCAATAACTTAATAATAATTAATTATTAATTATATATATAATATATAATATATATATATATATATATAAAGATATTAATATATAATATATATTAATATATATATTACAAGATAATATATTAATAATTATTAAATAATATATAATAGATAATAATAATGATAAATATATATAAATATAATAATAGAATAAATAAAGTAAGTATGGGCTTTATATTATATAAGATATTAAATTAATATAATAAATATATATATATAAAGTAAAATGAATAATGAATAATATAATAAAATATATGAAGGTAGATTGATATATTAACGTTAAGCAAAGACACACATTACACAACACTGCGACACACAGGCCACACACACCGAGTACTACCAACGACACAAACGGAACAGCAAGGAATATAATGAGAGGAGGTAGGTAGGGAGGAGAGTTAAGAGCACACAGCACACACACAACTAAACAGCACACGACACAACAGCACCAGAATAGAAATAGTTTTGAAATGTGTCACCTCATGAAGTCAGCTCTGATACCTATAGATCAACTATGATGGTCCAAGGAATCACTTTACCAATAAAGCGTGGCCAATGGCCATAGATTGAAGTCCACAACCTTTGGTAAATGCCGATCAACTTGTGTATGACTTGAGGTATTTTGAGATGAGCTCAGTCTTATGATGGTTCAACTTTTTGTATTAGGTCATAACTCTATTGCGTGGCTTATTACTTATGAGGTCATCTAGTTGATAAAGCCTCGCTATATAATATAGTATGAAATTGATTCATAGGCTATTGATGAAGTCATAATTTGTTAGGGTCCAAGAATTACTATTGTGTAAAATGGTATTCATCTTGATTAGGGATATAGACTTAGATATTTAATTGAAGGACTACCATATAGAATATAGAGCCCTAACATTGGCTAGCTACACCTAATGTTATTAACAGGTATAATAAAGGATCGATTTGTGTATATAAAATAAGTTAAGCTAGGTATGTGATCCAGTATGAGTTATGAACTTATATTTCTTGAAGCCTACCCTGTATCATAAGAATACACTAATATTGTAAAGCCTGCCTCCTATGAATTATAAGGTACTGAGGCGGGTATAACTGATGAGGTTGTAATTTATCGCTAGATGCTAGACAATAGTTCCTAGATACTACCTCTTAGCATTTTCTAGTTTTTTCTAACCTATACCTATCGCTGTGACATCAAAGAACAGAGTTAATATTAAAATGTCTTCCCATAAAGTCATTTAATGCAGACACACACAGGGTCACAGCATGCTGCCCCTATCCGCGGCAAAGACGAGGTCAATAAAACCGCTGCACATATATGTCTCCGTTAATGAGTGCCGACCATATATACTCAGGCTGAATTCCACCGTCCACTTCTACGCGTGCACCTATTAAGCAGTAGCTGCAATATTCGCGCGTAACACCGCTACATAGCCACGTGCTGACCGTCACATATAGACGCAATAAATTTACCTAACGTAAACTCATAATACCGAACTAGAGTCAGTTAGCTGACCTGACAGGCGCAATATTACCGTATATAATAAATATATATATAAGTAATTAGTCGATAATAAGAGTCGACGAACAAATAAAATATTGAATAATTAATATTGTAAAATCATTAAATGTATAAAATTTTACTTATTTCATAAAATTATAGCTATATAATCAAAGATTATTAATATAATATATTTATTATACATGTATATTATAATACATATCAATTACTTATTCATAACGATTTGGGATAGTCGTTTAGAGAGCATTTAAGGCATTTCTATATCGTCATTAACAGTTTCATACTTTTATATTTTCTATATAATATAATTATTTATAATTTAATTAAATTTATATTAAAAATAATTAGTTAATGTTAAGTAAAGATATTTTTTGCTATATTAGTTTGTTATAACTAATAAGTTCATATTATTTATAATCTCACACAAAATCAATGCAAACCAAATGTATTTATTTATAAAATCATAATAAAATTACGTAGAAATTCGAAAATGTGGAAAATTGAAATTTGAATTAGGCAAACTTTTGCAGCAATTTCTACTACTAGTAGTGGAATTGAATAGTACCTCTTTTTTCCTACTGTATATAACTTGTTTTACTGCTTAATGTCTCATCTGTTTTTATAAGTCTGTATCACTTATTTTAACTCATATATATTTATTAACATTACATATATTTATTAACATGCAGTAAATATGTAAATCAATAGAGGTGTTACCTAACACCTAAGGTGGTATTAGTATGTATTTTTTGTTTTTATTAACTGTTTAAGACTAACTTAACTCATCATTGTTCCTTCAACTCTTATCTTCGCTCTAAAACTGAGTCACTCCTGATTGTTATGGATATCCATATCCCCTGTCCGATCTTATGTAATGAGTTCCTTTTACAAAGGACCCATCGCTTGCTTCAGATACTATGAGTACGAATTGCTTACGCTTACCACGACGGAGTCCAGCAGGTCTATACCCTCTAATTACGCAGGGGCACTTAGTGAGCCGCCCTTTGCGTCTATCTTAACTTGCTACATCTACACTCGCTCTTCTTACACATCTTCTAACTTGGTATTGCTGTTCTACCTCGTCGGGTCTCTTCCTCTCACAACCTCGACTACTATATGTCTTGCACTATCGCTCTCATAAACAAATCTATGCCTGACTTAAAGGCAGGTATCTCTCACATTATCAATGACCTATACACTTCACTCTGATAGATGTCATTAGTAGGTGTTAACCATAGCAACAAGGGGTTAGTATGCTTGTTTTACTGTAGGTCTAGGCTAGTAAAAAGCCTACTCATAATAGGACACAATCCTAAGACCAATGCACATTGGATTAGTTGATTTCTCAGCAACCTAGATCTCTACCAGGCACTTCCTCCAGACGCCACCCATACTATCACTTCACTCATTATATCGGGTGAGTTTGTCATTTCGCCTTTTCGCTCATCGCCTTCAGGGTACGGCGCTATCTCCCTCACGTAGTCAAGCTCCCATTCAGGAGCAGTGGTAGCCTTTCAATGAGAACTCCCTCTGAGATCATCAGGCTCACCTGAAGCCATCAAACGATTATGACTGTAACCCATCATATCATAGTTGGTAAGTGAGCTTCTCCGAATCGAATACGAGAATCGCCACATAATACCAAAAGAACCATAGGTCTCAAGGAGAGTTTACATATGCAGTGTGAGTCATACCATACACAATCAGCGCGTTATAAACTGTCTCCACGCCGAAACAGTATGATCGTAGTTTGGTACAGAACCAAAAAGGATTAGCAAACTATGACAGAGACTCTCGAGCTATAGCACGTAAATTGAGCTAAGTTTCTTTCTTTATTTCAAACAATATTGGAAGAGCTGCCCCTCCATATCATATACAGTCAGCTGTTTAACCGCATAAAGGCTAAGGCATCAAGTTGGGACGAGTAAATCACACAAAAAAGTTACTTGTAAGAGTTCTCTGACCGTCCATCTATTATTCTTATCGCTCCACGAATACGTCAATGTTTAAGTTCATCTCATATATATATACTCTAGTGGTCGTGATCGCTGTGTTGTTCGAGTTACCACTGTCAGTTCTTTGACTATCATATTCATTATATATATTACCTCAATATCCCTTCCGTCGCAAGCTAATATAATATAACCTCATATCCATCCTAACCTTCACTTAAATACAGTAATCTCTGTTAAATAATCACGTCTTAACTTCTCTTTGAGCATATCTATAGAAGTACAATATCGAGTCCGTTTAGCGCCAATTACAACAATCTTCCTACTGTCACCTTATACCACCCCCAAATTCTCAGCATACAATTGTCCAGATAACAGGATGAAACTAACAGAGTAGTAACAGACACTCCTCCCTGTCTGTAACTAATAACCTGTCACTTACAATCCAATCTCTACTGAGTCCCAGTCTAATCTGCCATATGGTTTTCTAATGTAGCACTCGTATCATTACTGTGTAATAGTCATATGATCTAACTATGAACAGCCTGGGTTCTATCTGATAGTAGTGCGATCCTCGAGTGTCTTCCCAAAAGTTTACCCCTAAGGTACGTTAGTCAATATTGTCCTTTCTAACTATAATCCATATATGAGAGAGCTAATACGCTCTATATCCTTAGGCTTTACCACTTTTTGCAGCCTAGCTTAGCTATAACTTTCGTATCAATCCACTCTCACGATGAGAGAGAATAGTCAGATATTGTACGAGCTTTTACCTCGTAGGAGCATGTCCTGTGGCCGTAAAGAATTCGCGGATGTCTGATCGCGCCGCGATCTCCACAGTCTTGTTGTTCTCTCAGCCCCAATCGTGTCCTTCTCTGTACCTAGCCTCCGTTTCTTCCTACAATTATACTTCTTATATACTTGTCTCATATTGGAGACTAATTAGCGGCAGCCTAACGATTATGCCTACCTATAATTAGAACTAAATCGAGCCCCTATCTCCTTTTTAGTAATACCTATTAAGGGCATACTTAATACTATATATATGCCGTATAACCCTAATCTCCGCAGGTTACTTCACTCTTCCACTCTCAAGAAATCATTATAAAATACTTCAACATTACCTCACATTCGACATGATCTAACTCCTCACATCGACATTGTCTCTCAAACCTAGGACAGCTACTATCGTGAAATCTACTGGTGATCTTCTATTTATCCCATTTTATTTCTCATATTCCCTCACCTCAATTGCACCATTACTAATATATACCATACTATTCATTGTTATTATATTATCTCGGCTTTACGTGATTTGTCAACGGTTCAGAATTCAATGTAACGTTTCACGTGGCGATTCTCAAGACGAGAGACCTAATAACAAAAATAAAATAAAAATAATTAAAAATAAAATAAAAATATTACAATACGTAACATAATTAAAGTAATTCTATGAGCTATGATTAAAATAAAATAAATTGTTATTTAAAGATGTGGAGCATTGATAGCAAAGTAACTGCGTCGAAATGCGCGCGCAGAACAAATGCAATCTCCTTCTCTCTCTCTCTCTCTCTCTCTCTCTCTCTCTCTCTCTTTCTCTCTCTCTCCTCCTATCGTCTCGCACTCCCTCCATCTTCCCACGTTTTATCGGCATCTGTTCCGCTCTCTTGCCCTTCCCGGATGCGCTTTCACATTCCTCCTCTCTCTTCCTCTCCGTACTTCTCATATCTACACTCTTCTGAAAAGTCTAGCTCTTCTCCCTCGTTTCCTATACTCAATCTATCAACTGAGAGAGATCTTATTCATCTCAGAGGGTCCTAACTCCTCACGCAAGCCTTACCTACTCACTCTATATACTCCATTTACTGAGTGTGCAAGTACAGTCTTATCAACCTGTCCTCGGAAAGGTTTATTTTTTAAAGTAGATATATGATATTAGTATATATTATATATATATATATATATAAATCCAACTTCCAATGTGTGATATCTGGTTGGAGTCAATGTTTCTTGAAATTATTATTTATTAATAAGTACTTTGAATAAGGGTTTTTAAGTGGTTGTACGGTTCGTATTAGATGTAACGTTTCACGTGGCGTTCTCAAGACGAGATGACTAATAACAAAAATAAAAATAATTAAATAAAAATAAAAATTTCGGTATTAAAGATGTGGAGCATTGATAGCAAAGTAACTGCGTCTGAAATGCGCAGCAGCAGACAAAAATGCTTCTCTCTCTCTCTCGTCTCTCTCGTCTCTCTCTCTATCTCTCTCTCTCTCGTTTCCCTATATATATATAATATGATATATATATATATATAATATACTATTATAAATTATATATATATATATATATATATATATATATATATACTATTATATATCTATATAATATCTATATATATATTATATATATAGAATTATCGTATAATATATTATATTATATTATCTTATAAATCTTACAGTATATATATATAATATATATATATAATATAATTATTAATTATTAATTATTATTAATAATATTATTTGTAAATATATTACACGGTTTCGCTATATAGAATTAAAAATTAAATTTGTATTCTCTCAAATCATAAGCGGGATGTGTGGGCTAAAGGGTCATTAAACTTGCCTGAGTGGTAAGCGGTCGTATTCCATCTGGGTCTATATATTTTGATTAGTTAACCCGGTTAGAACTCGACAGGTGAAGATGGTAAGGCTTGAGGCAAAAAGGTCGGCTAAGTGTAGATGGAAAAGGGAGGTGGAACGTCGTGAGTCATGACCCACGGTGGTGTGTGTGTGTGTGTGTTGTGTGTGTGTGTGTGTTGTGTTGTGTGTGTGTGTGTGTGTAGGTGTAGGTGTGTGTCAGGTTAGGATAGATACAGTACAGATAGTTTACTTGCATATTAATTTCTTGGTTCCTCTCTATCCTGTCTAAGTTGTTCACCGATCCTCTCCCATGCTTGCCTCATCGCTCTCCTTTTTATGGTCTCATGCCTCATTTCTATTTAACCACATATTCCGCTCTTGTCTCAGGGGTTCTTCTTTTCATCCATGCTCTAAACTTTTTATTTTCTCCTTTACTGCACGTGCATTTTCATCTGTCCACCCCGCAGTCTTTTTCTTTCTGGAAACCGTTCTTTTTACCCCGCAGGTATGCTTTCGCACATGTTATCTACATGCGATTTTTTTCTATATTGTATAATATAGCTGACCGCACTCTACTACACTTACTCCAGTGACGTTCAACAGCTGTGAAGCAAAGCGGAGAGCGGAGTAATTCCTCTCGTTTCTTCACCTCCTAGATAATAGAGTTCAATGTGCCGGACGAGGAAATCACCGTCTGGTGCCTGAGGCGGTCGACCACAAACCCTCTCGTGTTGAGACTGTGACAGTGCGCGCGGCTATTTCCAAGTATATCTCACATTCTTCACGCTGCTATCCAACTCCTTCTCGTTATACTCGAATCAAGGTCAAGGCAGTTAAAACTCTAAGTTCTACGCTGGTAACACAAAGCCAAGAAGGAGGGTTTTTAGAAGTGTATACTATCTACCCAAAAGCTAAACACAGGCCAAAAAAGGATAACCAAGAGCCGAACAAGGGATATAATGACATCAATAGAGCCGTATAGTCCGAATCATCCCCTCCACAAGCATGGGAGGACCACATCTGAAAGAGAGAGTGGGGTATAAGGCAAGTTACGTACGACGGAGGTTTTTTCGCCTGCCGTCCTTGGCTTATGGCATCAACGTCATACTATGACCAAGTTCTCCCTGTTGTTAATTAGTATAAGGTCAGTCATTGACTTATCCGTGTAATCCTCACCAATACTATTCCACCTGTACCAAGCGCATATACCAATTATTTGCTGTAGTAGCTCGCATCTGCGCCAAAGTATGTAATTAACACAAAGTGTACTGTCCAAAACGGCCAAATATATGCATTACGGAAAATCCTCTCATCCTCTCTTCCTCCGCGTTTTGCTTTCTCCTATTCCAAACGCCCCCCCTGCTATCTACAAGGTCGGTACCATATTACTACAATACGTCGCCCTTCAACCCTGATGTGCGCATTCAAAGTTCCCATAACAATTTTCACTTCAGTATTTTCATTCTGGCTCATAACACACAAATATGTTGGCTATGAAGCTGTTCAGCCAAAAAATTGGAATATGCACAAACGCCATTCTTTTTCTTTCCGGTGGCCCTTCGTGATGCATGTGAAGTGAAATAGTACCTCTGTAGTGTGGTTGACCAATACCCTTTTCACGGGGCTTCGCTGTTTCGAGATCTACACAGTAGGTAATTGCAATTATTCTTTCATTTTTGATACGAATGTCCTCAGACCCTATCTGTCTGTACACCTACAAAAGTCCGGGTAGGGATCACAATAGGCCACCGTGCGCCGGTACTAATATCTCAGTCATGTCATCGCCGGTGTCGTCCGGAATCCCCTTCCCCCTTCTCGACCTCCTCCTTTTTGAAATAGTCCGAGATCTTTTGCCTGCTAATAGACCTCGTCCAGTCTTCCCACGGCGACGAATGAGATTTGTTGTTAACGAATATAGATATGTTTCTCCCAAAGGTACTTCCACTCTTCCTCTTTGGGTACATTGTATTGTTTTTTGGGGTATTACTGCCTTCAACCTTCGTGCTCGCATTACACCAAGAACATCCAGTGTCCTCTCCTCCATCATACCTACATACACCTCATTCCTCCATGCCATTCCACTCCACTGGTACTCACGGGCAGTATATACACGTCCCCCGTACCTTGATACTCAGCGGATTACTCGTAGGCTTCTCTGCTTCGCTAGGGTCGAGGTCTGCCGTAGCTTGCCAGTATTGTGCAATGCCTTAGATAACAGAAAGACGAAAGGAGTCGAGTCGTACTGGATCCAGTCCGGCACTAAACAAAGGCGCGTCTTAGCCCAACAATTCCACCACCCCCGGCTGGCTCTAGCGGGGGACCTTAGTCACATCGCCTTCTTTTTTCGGTATAGCGATCTGCGTATTGGCTCGTCTCCTGCCCTCTTTCCGGACATGTGATATCTTTGGTGGTCCCCGGCCGGAGAAGATAGAGTTTACGGTTCCTACGCGATTCCATAGTCCTCCAGGCACTGTTCCGGCCCGAAACTTAATTGTCCAGGGTGACAAAACAACATATCCCACAGGGTAACGCAGCCATTATCCATGGCTAGATAGAGCTCATGATCGCCCGTGGCATATATACTATATTATATATATATAATATAACTATACTCTCTAGTCACCTCATACATTCGGTACTGCGATAGCTATACCTATAATATCATATATATATATTATATATATATATATATATCATAACTATAATAGTATATATAAATAAAGGGTAATAATTATAATGTACTACCATTTTTTAGTAGAGACATTTGTTTTGAGACCTTGTTGGATATCAGTATTATTTAATATACTATTAGTCTAACAGTAAAAGTAATCATACCTAAATAATAAACTTTTAAATTGAGAGATATAGTAATTATATATATATATATATATATATATATACTATATATATAAATAGTATACCCACTGTATTGAATATGTATACCTAGTATATATATAACTAGTCACTCTAGAACTTTATAACTGGTATTATTAAGCAATCTATTATTATTAACTTATTTGACTATTTCCATATTCAGCTTAGTAATTATATATATATATATATATATATATATATATATATATATATATATATATATGTATAATTATTATATTAATATTATAATATATATATATATATATATAATTATTATATATTGATATATATAGTAATATATTAATATAATTATGATTTTAATTATATATATATATATATATATTATATATAATATATATTAATATATGATATATATATTTATTATGTTAATAGTATTATATAATATATATTAATATATTAATATATATAGTATATATAGATATAATATAATATTAATATATATTAATTATAATATATTATATACTATATATATATATATACACTAATAATATATTATATATATAATTAATATATTAATTATATATAATATTATATAGTTATTATATATATTAATATATATATGTATAATATATACTATATTAATTAATATATATATAATATATATTAATATATATAAATTTATATAGCAATTGTATGATAGGGAACATTAATGTAACGTTATATTTTATAAATTATATATATATATTATATATTTAAATATGTATTATTATAATATATTATATACATATATATTAATAATACTATTATATATATAATATAAATATTATATATATATATATATATATTGTAATATATATTAATTTAATATTATAATATTAACATATATATATATATATATATATAATATATGATTATATATTAGTAATATTACTACTAGTATAATATATATACCTATAGAAAAAAGTTATATATCACCATGATCCTACAAGCTATTTTAATTTTTGTAGTACATTAAATCAAACGTACAATAATATTGATATACCTTATTTTAGCTAACTTATATAGTAGTTATGACATGTTGTATACAAAATATATATAAAACAATGTACCAAAATATAAAACCTATTATACATAATACTACTGCATAATCGTTTTTATATGGTCATATATTTATGAATAATACTAAAATGTATAATATATCACTATCAACATCATTTTTATATTAATATACATTACGCTGAGATAGAGACAACTCCACTTATTTATACTATATATATGAGATCGTAATTTATAATTACAAATTAATTTTTAGTTATTTATATTTCACTCTCTCATTATTATTATTTAATTAATTGTAAATTAATTTTTTTTTTGATACTACTAACGGCTAAATATATAAATGTTCCGTTGTATCTCTCAAACTCTCAATATTTTATATTATTTTATTATTAATTTATATTTATAAATTTATATTACTTATTAGTTTATATACCGATGGTAAATGTGAATAATAGATAATAATTTATTATTTTATTATTATTATTATTATTATTATTATTAATTGTTTTTTTTATGTAAATTAATTTAATTTTACTACAATTATAGATTTTTTAATTAAAGTTATAAACTTTATATTATGAAAATGGTATCAGAATCTTATATTATTATTTGATGAAAAAAGCAATAAATAATAAATAAGCAATTAAAGAGCAGTAATATTATTTTATTTATCAGAATCTAATATGTGTAGCAACATATAAATTTATAATATAATATATCTAATTATTTTCTTAATTTCAAATTGTTATCATTGATTAAATTCTAGTGGTGTGAGTTCTTTATTTAAATTAAAATAATAAATAATTAACTTATCAATCAAATCAACTTATTTAGTTCAAATATAAACAAATTATTGGTTTTGCCATTACTGATACCTTGCAAATTAATAATATCAAGTTGTGCAGAAAATCTCGTTTCTTCACCTTAATTTAAGAGCATAAGTTAAAGTATTATTTACTTAACTGCCATAATCTAATTTCTTTAATAAAATATTTTTTAGTGATGTAACAATACCCCGTCTGGTCAGATATCCTGCCTTTTCAAAAAGCTCAGACTCATGCCAGATCTTCCTATAAACTGCTATGGACCCTCACTGTGGGATCTCATCAATGTAGGGTTCGTCCCTTAGGCCAGACCCACAACCATACATACCCCTTCAAATAATCCGGCCATTCACTCCTATTATGCACCTTTCTTCTCGATTCTGCCAAACACATTCCTTTCCTTCAGACATTTCTTTACTGACTCGATTCACTTTTTCTTTAGTTTCCCAGCCAGTAGATTCCCAACACGCTCACCACTTTATATATGCTAACTAACCGACTATCATCCATCATTTCCATATGACCAAACCATCTTAATACACACTCGTTTATTCTCTCATTTACGCCTTTCTTCACACCACACAGCTCCCCAAACGCATTCATCTCATTTTATCAGTTCTTCTCTCATCTAACACACCCCTAAGATTATCCATTTGAACATATTGTACCTTAGATCTAAACCTCTTATTCCAGACCATAGTTTCACTACTATACATTAATACCGGTAACAACATACCCTCATGCAAAACCCCTATCCCACTCAAGACTTAGTGCCTTTGTATTCACCAAGGATTTAATTGCACCATCCACCTTCCTACCATTCACATCTTTCCTACTATACTCTGCATCAGCCGTTGACTTTTCATCCAAAATATAGTCAAAATATTTAAACTCAGATAGTTGTCAAATTGTTCACCATCCAACATGGTTTCACACGGCGGACTCTCCTCACTTACTGCCATATCCCTACTCTTGTCTACATTTGCTTTCAAACCCCTCCTTTTACATCACCACCCATCCACCAATCCTCTCAAATTTTCTTCAGATTTGTTACATAAAACTAAATCATCAGCATACAATAAGCAAGGCACCCTCCATTCTCTTCCATTCTTCATCATACCACCGATACCAATACCATTGTATCGGTGCATCACTAATATATATATATATATATATATATATATATATATATATATATATATATATATATATATATATATATATATAACTATATATATATATACTATATATATATATATATATATATATATATATATATATATATATATATAGGCTATTTATAAGCTGTTGACTCCAGGGCGAAAATCAATAATTAATGTATCGTTATTTTAATAATTTTTAGGGTAAATACATTAAATTTTTGGGTAACCTAACCTAACTAAACAAACCTAACCCTAACCTAACCTAACCTAACCTAACCTAACCAAACAACCAAACTTAACCTAAATTAACCTAACCTAATATAACGGTCAACAGCTTATAAATGTCCATATATATATATATATATATATATATATATATATATATATATATATATATATATATATATATATATATATATATATATATATATATATATATATATATATATATATCGGTACTGCATGTGGGTCCGCAAAGCAATAAGAAACGGATCATATGGCCCACGAGCTTAAAAAGTTGAAGACCCCTGTTCTAGATGATCACTTAACATACGCACCGCACGTTAAACTGACATCGACCTGCCATCGCATGCTTGACCTGTTACGTCATCTCGCCTCAAACTCTTGGGGTGCTGATCGCAAGTTCCTTTTACGTCTCAACATCGCTCAAATTCGATCGAAACTGGATTACGGCTGCGTAGTATATGGTCAGACCTCCCCAACTCTACTACATATTTTGGATCCCATCTAGAACGAGGCGATCCGTATCTCCACTGGAGCCTTCCGATCGTCTCCCAGGGTGAGCCTTTAAGTTGAATCCGATATAATGCCACTCTTTCTTCGAAGGGAATAAATACATCATGTGCACAAGTTATCTTCGCTTTCAAACTCCAATACTATCTGCTCTAACACCGATTCTGCAAGAGATACCTCAGAATCCTCCTTACTGGCCATTTGCAAACACAGTTTATAACATTCTTGACTTCCTCAACATACCTTTGCAAAAGGTGCTGCCGTTCTCTTAAGATGAAGTGTATACACCTTGGTTATTCCCTGCTCCCACTATTTGCCTGGTCCTGACCTCTCTTTCCAAATCTACTCACCCTGCTGCCTTGTTAAAGGCATCATTCCGCAGTTCGCGGTGGATTTACACCAATGTTTACTGACATCTTTAAAACAGGGAACAGTGTGGGTGCATCTGCTGTCTTACCTGACCACAACCTCTCCAATACCCTCCCCCATCATGCTTCAATCTTTACTGCTGAATTAATGGTTATAATGATTGCCCTTTCTCCTATTTTATTCCTTAACCAAGACCATTCATGTCTTTTATTCAGATTCGCTCAGCGCCCTCCAGGCGCTTAAGGCACCCTATTCTGAAAACAATGGCATCTGCTGTACAAGAATTTTCAGCTACCCCACTCTCGTAAGAAACAAATCATACTATATTGGACCCCCTCCCACGTATGGGGTAACTGGCAGCGAAATCGCTGACAGAGAGGCCAGAATGGCCGCCTCTTCTTTTCGGAGCTGTTCCAGGTACCTCCCGGACGCCATTCGACAAGGCGCCTCCCATCAACTGATTAATATCCTGCTCTCCGACAAAGCTTTCCATCTTATTGGCAAGAGTGCTGGACGAGTGAGCAGCGAGGGGCGAAACTATAAAGCCGAACATTGATGAGTGGTCTCCCTCTCACCGACGAAAGCGCTTGCACGAGGTGATACTTGCACACCTCCGTATTGACCACACCGATATCACTCACAGCCGCCAGATGTCACAGGACCCTCCTCCCACCTGCAAATTTTGACGTTGCCATACCCCTCAATCTATTCACCATATCTTCATTGATTGTCCCCAACTGGACCCCATTCGTCGTCGTCATTTTCCTACTTTATGGTCCATAACACCTTCTAAAAGGTTATCCCATATCTTATCTGAATCCTCCCACTTTAACGGTAACTTAATTTTCTTTTATCTTCAAGAACTGAATATTGCTCATAATATATGATTTTGTTATGTAATATTAGGACTGTTTATAATGTAAGGATATCGTTTTAATTAGTTTTTATTTATTTTGACTGTATATTCATTTCGCTATTCAAATTTTCTTTGACATTTAAAACTTGTATAAGCCAAGACCCACCAATGGAGTTGATTATTCAACCCATTATGGCCGCTTCTCTGGGGGCAGTGGTGGGTCCTGTACATTGACTCAAATATATATATATATATATATATATATATATATATATATATATATATATATATATATATATATATATATATATATATATATATATATATATATATATATATATATATATATATATATATATATATATATATATATATATATATATATTTCTTTCTTTCTTTCTTCTCCTTCCTCTTTGCCCCAAGATTGGGGGTAAGGTGCTGTACAAGCATCGGAAAAGAAAAGCAGTAGGAGAACATGACAAACGTCGAAAAGAAAGCCCAGCCTTACCGCCCCCTCTGTACCATTAATTAGCGAAGGAGCTCGTCTACAGACAGAAAATCCACCTAGAGCATCATGGGACCGAGACGGACCCTCACTCTATGTTAAATCACGTCAATGTGAGGTTCATCCCCCTGGCTTGGAGTGGGCCACAACCATGCCCCCATACAAAACCCCGCCATTCTCTCCTATCATACCTTTATTCTCGCCTCTGCCAAACTCACATTTCTCTCCTTCAGACATTCGTTCACCGACTCAATCCACTTTCTCTTCGGTCTCCCAGCCGGTCGGTTCCCAACACACTCACCACTATACATCCGCTTAACCAACCGACTATCATTCATCCTTTCCATGACCAAAACCATCTCAACATACTTTGTTTATTCTCTCATTTACCTTTCTTCACACCACACCACTCTCTAATAACTTCATTCCCTCACTTTATCAATTCTTCTCACACCTAGCACACCCCTAAGATTGTCCATCTGAAGACACATTGAACTTTAGATCTATACTTCTTATTCCAGACCATAGTCTCACTGTTATACATTAACACAGGACACCCTCATTGTAAGACCCAATACACTCAAGACTTAGTCCCTTTGCATTCACCAACGATTTAATTACACCAACCACCAGCCACCTTGCCATTCACAACTTTCCCTACTACACTCTGCATCGTCCGTTCCCTTCTCATCCAACATATACCCTAAATATTTAAACTCAGACACTTATATATATATATATATATATATATATATATATATATATATATATATATATATATATATATATATATATACCTATATATATATATATATATATATATATATATATATATATAACATATAACCTTATATATATATATACGCAACATATATATATTAATAACCTTATACTTATATAACCTTTGCTATGTATATATATATATGCTCTTCTTATATTCTTATATATATATATATATATATATATATCTTTTCTTCTTTCTTTCTTCACCTTCCTCTTTTGCCCCAAGATTGGGGGTAAGGTGCTGTACAAGCATCGGAAAGAAAAGCAGTAGGAGAACATGACAAACGTCGAAAAGCAAGCCCCACCGCCCCCTCTGTACCATTAATTAGTGAGAGCTCGTCACAGACAGAAAATCACCCTAGAGCTTCAAAGGACCGCGACGGACCCTCACTATGACGAAAATCGTCAATGTAAGGGTTCATCCCGTGGCCCAGGTGGGCCGACCATGCCCCATGCAAAACCCCTCCATTCTCTCCTATCATGCACCTTTATTCTCGCCTCTTCAAAACTCACATTTCTCTCCTTCAGACATTCAACTTTCACCGACTCAATCCACTTTTTCTCTTCCTTCCAACCGGTCGGTTCCCAACTCACTCTCACTATACATCCGCTTAGCAACCGACTTTCATTCATCCGCTTTCCACATGACCAAACCATCTCAACATGCTTTCGTTATTCTTCATTTACCTTTATTTACTTACCACTTCTCTGTGTTAGTTATCTTTATTAATTCTTTTTTTCACACCTAGCATGCTAAGTTGTCCATCTGAACACATTGAACTTTAGATCTATGCTTCTTATTCAGACCATAGTCTCACACCACCATACAATAACACAGGTAACAACATGCCCTCATGTAAGACTCTGGCGCCTCAAGACTTAGTCCCTTTACATTCACCAACGATTTAATTGCACCAGCCACCTTCCTGCCATTCTAACTTTCCTACTACACTCTGCATCAGCATCCGTTCCCTTCTCATCCAACACATACCCACAAATATTTAAACTCAGACACTTGCTCCATGCTCATCATCTAACATAACTTCACACTGGGGACTGTCCTCTCACAACCATAACCTTACTCTTATCTACGTTTACTTTCAAACCTCCTTTTACATACCCTGCCGTCTCTCTACTAATCCTCTCAAACTCTCTTCAGATTCGCCACACAGAACCAAATCATCCTCATATAATAGGTAGGGAACCCTCCACTCTTCTCCATTCTCCATCATTCTAACACCATTCCTGCCATCCCCACCTCGAATTCTTTCATAGCCCCCATCCATATACACATTGAATAGCCAAGGGGGCCTTAACAGCCCTCTCACTCCGCTATTAATTCTAAACCAATCACCATTGACTGCATTTATTCTTACACACGCTTCACTATCGTGACACATACTTTGATTCCATTCAAGCCTACCACCAACACCATATATCACTAATACCTGCCATAAAGCTTCCTATTAACTCATCTTACGCCTGTTGTAAATCCATAAAACCTAAGTACAATTTATTCTTCTTCTCCTCATTTTCTCAATCATTTGTTTCAATGTAAAGATTTGATCCACACATCCTCTACCACTCCCTAAACGCACTTTGTGTTCTTCACTAACCAGTCCCTCAGTCACTCGACACTCTTTCAACCAAAATATACCAGCATATACCTTCCTACAACACTCAATAAACTTATTCCCCTATAATTTTCTACAATTCCCCTTTTCTCCCTTACTTACCCTTATATAAAGGGTACTATTTTCACTCTCCTGTCTCGGAACTATAGCCTCCATAAACGCTTTATTACACAACTTCCAAATCAATCAATCACCATCTCGCCTCGCTCTTGATCATTTCACTAGAAATTTCATCCTATACCTGCAGATTTACCATTCTTCAACTTTCTCCTCTACCCATTACCTCCTCCTTACTAATAACCTCATCCCAAAATACTATTTCCTTCTTGCACCATCAAGAGCCACACACATTCACTAACACCTCTCATCATTACTGTTAACTATTGTGCAGATTTTCCGAAGTGTTCTTTCCGCCTCCCCTGCATCCATTTCATCAGTTACCAAAGCACCATCCTATTCATTATTCTAAGCAAGATTCCCTTATTCTCATTCTTAACCTTCTTTCTTCCTTCCAGAAGAGCTTCCTATTCCCTTGTGTGTCCTCATTCATCCTCCTTCCAAACTGTTCATTTGCCTCTTGTTTTCTCCTACGTATACCTTTAGTATTTCTTTTTCCCTCCTTATATAATTCCAAGCATCTTTCTTTGAAATTTCATCATTTGCTTTTAGTACATTCAACCACTTCTTTTTACCTTTAACCACTTTCATCACCTCTTATTTCCACCATTCCTGTTAATTAACATTCTTACTTCCTACTTTAGCACATCCACTTCCTTTGCACTACTAATAATTGCTTCCTTCATTTCGTCCAGATTTGTTCAGTATCAACTTGTTCACATTCAACCGATTTACTAGCAAGCGCTCTTACATACTTAACCTTATTCTCTTGCTCACTTAACTTCTCACCTACTTCCTTTCGTATCACCTTCCTCTCCATCAGCCCCACTAACTTAATTTTACATAGAACAACATAATGATCGATAATCCCATTTCTAAAACCCTTCACTGATTTAACATCCAACACATTCTTCAACATCTCCTTCTTCACCAACACAAAATCAATCATACTTTTCACTTCGATACCATCTCTACCTACACCAACTCTAGTATACTTATGGATACTCTTGTGTTTAAAGAAAGTATTATTAACACACATACCTCTCTTCAAAGAAATCAATCACCTTCTACCATTCTCATTTCTCCCGACACCCCAAAACCCACCTGTTATACCATCCCTTTTTGATCACCTATCCAACCATTCAGGTCCCCCAACACTATCAATCTGAAGCTCCTACTTACCCCATCCAGGGCATCATTCAAATTATCCCAAAAAATCGTACTCTCTTCAACATTCCCCTCAGATGCCATACGTTGCAACCACACATACCTTGACCTTTTCAAGCTAAATTTAACCATTAAATTCTAGGACTCACACACACAGAGTCTACCATAGCTTTGTACCATGATCACTCATCAAAATTGCAACTCCTTCTCTCTCTCTCATTCTCTTTCACACCAGCACACACATTTCACACCACCACTCAATTTCACCTTTCCTTTCATCTTTGTTTCAGCCACAGCTTAAGCAGCTCAAAATTATCCTTTCTAATCATCCATCACCTCGCTCCTCTCCTCCTCAACATTGATTCCTCTGACATTCCATGTTATACGATTCGCACAATTTCGCCAGTTAGAAGGTCGTTTACGGCGATCGCGACCATCTCCGGGCATGCATCTTCCTAGCAAGAGATAGGTGGTAGTGGGCACTTCAACCCAACTACCACCGCCCTTTTGTCGCCTTCCATGACACGCAGAGCGTATGTTGTGGAAATTCTTTCTCCAACTCACACAGCAATATTATTAGTAGGGATGTCTGTAGGTGTTATCTAGGGGTGTGTGCTTTAATCATGTGTATATGATATGTGGATAATGGTGGTAGTATTATGTTGCCTGGAGGATGAGTGTGTGAAAAATATGAACGCAAAAGAGAAAGACGCACCATTAAGAAATGGGTAATTTCGCTCGTTCAGTAGCCGTGTACTCTCCCTATATAAATATATATATATATATATATATATATATATATATATATATATATATATATAACTATATATATATATATATATATATATATATATATATATATATATATATATATATATATATATATATATATATATATATATATATATATATATATAAAATGTTTAAGTTTAAAAAAAAGATGTTTGGAAATATATAAGGAGGAAAAAGCAAAGGTGCATGCATTGGGAGAAAACAAAGGAAATTAAATGAACAGTTTGGAAGGAGGATGAATGAAGGCTACATGAGAATAGGAAGCTCTTCTGGAAGGGGCGCGAAGGTTAAGAATGAGAATAAAGAACCTGCTTCGAATAATGAATAGGGATGGTGCTTTTGTAACTGATAAAGAAATGGATGTGAGGGTGTGGAAAGAACACTTCGAGAATCAGTATAATATTAACAGTAATGAAGAGGTGATAGTGAAGGTGTGTGGGTTTGATGGTGCAAGAAGGAATAGGTATTTTGGGGGATGAGGTCATTAGCAAGGAGGAGGTAATGGGTAGAGTGAGAAAGTTGAAGAATATTAAATCTGCAGGTATTGATAAAATTACTGGTGAAAAGAACGGAGGCGAGATAGTGATTGATTGGATTTAGGTGATGTGTCAAGCTTTATAGGAGGGTTTAGTTCCGAGGATTGGAGAGGAAACATTAATAGTACCCTTATATAAAGGGTAAGAGATAAGGGAACTGTAGGAATTATAGAGGTAGTTTATTGAGTGTTGTAGGGAAGATACCTGCTGGTATTTTAGTCGAAAAAGTCGTCGAGTGACTGGAGGATTGATTGGTGAAGAACAAATGTGCATTTAGAATGGTAGAGGAGTGTGTGGATCAAATCTTTACATTGAAACAAATGACTGAGAAAATGAGGAGAAGAAGAATAAATTGTATTTAGGTTTTATGGATTTGCAACAGGCGTATGATAGGATTAGAAGCCTTGGCAGGTGTTAGTATTAAATGGTGTTGGTGGTAGGCTTACGAATGGAATCAAAGAGTATGTATGACGAACAGTGAAACGTGTGTAGAGATAAATGGTGTCAAAAGTAATTGGTTTAATATTAATAGCAGGTGAGACAAGGATGTGTTATGTCCCCTTGGCTATTCAATTTGTATTTGGATGGGGTAATGAAAGAATTAGAGGTGGATGTGGCAGGAAATGGTGTTAGAATGATGGAGAATGGATGTGAGTGGAGGTGCCCTACCTATTATGCGGATGATTTGGTTTGTGTGGTGGGCTGAAAGAGTTTGGCAGGGTATTGTAAAGGAGGGGGTTTTGAGAAAGTAAACGCAGATAAGAGTAAGGTTATGGTTGTAAGTGAAGACAGTAGTCCTCGGTGTGAGTTATGTTAGATGGTGAGCAGCTGGAACAAGTGTCTGAGTTTAATTTTGGGATATATATTGGATGAAAAGGGAACGGATGATGCGAGTGTAGTAGGAAAGTTGTGAAGATGGCAGGAGGTGGCTGAGATTGCATTATATCATTGGTAGATGTAGTAAAGGACTAGAAATCTTAGTGCGCTAAGGTCTTATGGTATGTTGTTACCTGTGTTAATATTATAGTAGTGAGACTATGGTCTGGAATAAGAGGTATAGATCTAAAGTTCGAAAATGAGAGAATAAATGAAAGTACTGGTGAGATGGTTTGGTCATGTGGAAAGGATGAATAGCAGTCGGTTGGTTAAGCGGATGTTTAGTGTTGAAGTGTGTTGAGAATCGACCGGCTGGGAGACCGAAGAAAGTGGATTGAGTCAGTAAACGAATGTCTGAGGAGAGAAATGGTGGAAGGCGAGACAGATACTGGTGTGGGTGGGATAGGAAGTTCTGGTTGTATTTTGAACGAGGACGACTTCTCGCGACGATATATTGCGGCGAGGTCGTCGCGGTCCCGTGAAGCTCTAAGTGGATTTTCTGACTGCGACGAGTTCTCACTAATGGGTATAAAGAGGGGGCTGTAAGGCTTGGCTTTCTTTTCAACTTGTCATATTCGTCTACTACTTCTCTTTTCCGATGCATGTCACGCACCTTACCCCCAGTTAGGGAAAGATGGAGGATTATATATATATATATATATATATATATATATATATATATATATATATATATATATATATATATATATATATATATATATATATATATATATATATATATATAACTGTGCTCTTATATATATATATAGGTATATATATATATATATATATATATATATATATATATATATGATACCGTCCTCGGAGTTAGGCGCTTCTTTATAAATATATTATTATTTTTATTTATTGCAGGAATAGATTAAAGGCAGATTTACATCTCCTTTATTCCTGCAATAAATTTCCTACGACCATTTCTTATCTGGCTATTCGTAACTATTACTGAATACTTAGGTCGTGTATGCGTGAGGTATAGTTACGGGTAGGAATGGTGTGTTGTTATTGGTATGACTGATATCCCCTTCACTCATCAATAACCGGTTCAAAATCAGTCTCTGGTGTATCACAGTGTTGATAGACAAGCATTAATTCATTGTTCAGCTTCAGGCTTGACCTCATTGCTGTTGAGAAATTTCTTTCTGTTTCTCAATATTTTTCCTTTATAAAACTTGTTTGTTTATCTCTTTTACCATAATTTCAAAATTATATTTTTAAATTTTTTTTCTACCCTTAGGAAGCAGAAAGATTATATTATGGAGATGCAACTGTTAAATCTATTTTAGATTTCAAATTTACTCATCAAAACACAATCTCAAGCTTGAAATGCTCCACTTTTAACTTATCAAAAGTTTCCAGTGAAAGAAACGTTAGTGAAACTTTCGTTTCTAGTACGACTAATACTTCGGTAAGATTATTATTATTATTATTATTATTATTATTATTATTATTATTATTATTATTTTATTATTATTATTATTATTATTATTATTTTTCTTTCTTTCTTTTCTTTTTTTTCTTATCTTTTCTTTTTTTTCTTATCTTTTTTTTCTTTTCTTTTTTTCTTTTCTTTTCTCTTTTCTTTTCTTTTCTTTTTTCTTTTCTTTTTTCTTTTCCTTTTCTTTTCTTTTCCTTTTCTTTTCTTTTTTTTCTTTCTTTTTTCTTTCCGTTTCTTTTTTCTTTTTTTTCTTTTCTTTTTTCTTTTCTTTCTTTCTTTTTATTTCTTTCTTTTTTTCTTTCCTTTTCTTTCTTTCTTTTTTTTTTTTCTTTTTCTCTTTTTTTTTTTTTTTTTTTCTTTTTTTCTCTTTTTTTTAATTTCTTTTCTTTTTCTCTTTTCTTTCTTTTTTTTTTCTTTCCTTTTTCTTTCTTTCTTTCCGCATATTGGGGATGGGGTGCGCAACATACACCGGAAACATAATAGTTAAGTAAAAAACATTATATAAATCGAAAGGAAAGCCCCCACCCCTCCCCCTGGTAAGTGAGAGCCCGTCACAGCCAAAAAAAAAAAATCACCCTAGAGCTTCACAACGCTGTGACATATCCCCACTGTGGTATCTCATCAATGACAGGGTTTATTCCCTGGGCCAGGCACACTTCACATTTCATAAAACCAATCCATTCACTCGTATTATGCACCATTCTTCTCGATTCTACTAAATTCAGTCCTTTCCTTCAGACACTCTTTTTACGTACTCAATCCACTTTTTCTTAGTTCTCCCAGTCGTTCGATTCCCAACACACTCATAATCTATAAATCTGCTTAACCAACCGACTATCCTCCATCTTTTCCACATGACCAAACCATCTTAATACACACTCATTCACGACTTTCTTCATATCACACAGCACCATAACATTCTCATTTCTCATTTTATCAATTCTTCTCACACCTAACACCACTAAGATTATCTATCTGAACATACTGCTATAAACTATACCTTTTATTCTATACCATAGTTTCGCTACCATTCATTAACACTGGTAACAACATACCTTCATGCAAAATCCCTTGGATTCTCCAAAGATCTAATTACAACAGCCACCTTCCTACCACTCATAACTTTCCTACTACATTCTGTATCATCCGTCATTTTTCATCCAACATATAACGTAAATATTTAAAGTCTAATACTTGTTCCAGTTACTTACTATTGAACATGATTTCATACTTTGGACTCTCCTCAATCACCACCATCACCTTACTCTTTCCTACATTTACTTTCAAACCCCTCCTTTCACCACCTGCCAAACCCTTCTACCAATCATCTCAAACTTTCTTCAGATTCGCAACACAAAATCAAATCATCTGCGTACAATAAGCTGGACACCCTATACACTCTTCTATTCTCCATCAGTCTACCTCCCTCCCCTGCCACTCCTACCTTTAATTCTTTCATTACCCCATCCATATACAAATTAAATAGCCATGGAGGCATAACACATCCCTGCCTCACTTTTCTAATAATATTGAACCACTCATTCTGCTCCATTTTATTTTTGCACACGCTTCACTATCAGCATAGATACTTAGGATTCCATTCAGAAGCCTTCCACTAACACCATATATCACTAACATCTGACACAGAACTCCCTATTAATTCTGTCATACGCCTGTACCTGTCATATCCTGTACCCCTTCTAAATGCACCTTGTTCTTCAACAATCAGCCCTTCAATCACTCTTCACATTATTATTATTATTATTATTATTATAATTATTATTATTATTATTATTATTATTATTATTATTATTAAAATTAATATATTATTGTTATTAGGAGAGCAATAATAGTACCATAAGGAGAAATGTAGGAACTTTAGGGGAATTTGTTTATTGAGTGTTGTTTGGTAGATAAATGCTGGCAATTTGGTTGAAAGAGTACGTCAAGTGACTGAGTGACTGATTGGTGAAGAGCAAAGTGCATTTAGAAGTGGTAGATGAGGTGTAGATCAAATTTTCATGTTGAAAGAAATGAGAAAGAAGAAGAATAAAATGTATTAAGGTTTTATTGACTTGCAACAGGCGTATGTATGACATGATAAATAGGTAAGCTCTGTGGCAGGTGTTAGTGATATATGGCTTTGGTGGTAGGCTTCTGAATGGAATCAAAAGTATGTATATCGATAGTGTGGCTTGTGTAAGTATAAATAGAGTGGAAAGTGAATGGTTTTATTTTAATAGTGGGGTGAGGCTGGAATGTGTTGTCTCCATGTCTTTTTAATTTGTGTATGGATAGGGTGGTGAAAGAATTAGAGGTAGGGGTGGTAGACTGATGGAGAATGGAAGAGATTGGAGTGTGTTAAGCTTATTGTATGTACACTGATGATTTGGTTTTGTGTGGCGAATATAAAAAATGGTTGAGTGGTTTGTCAGTGTATATAAAAGGAGGGGTTTGAAAGTAAATGTAGGTTAGAGTAAGGTTATGGTAATGAGTGAGAAGAATCCGCTGTTTGAAGTCATGTTGGATGGTGATCTATTGGATCAAATATCTGAGTTTCAATATTTAGGTTATATGTTGGATGAAAAGGGAACGGATGATGCAGAGTGTAGCAGGAAAATTGTGAATGTTTTTAAAGGTGGTTGGTGCAATTAAATCTTTGGTGATTGTAAAGTTACTAAGTTTCTAGTGGTTTAGGGTACTACATGAGGGTATGGTGTTACCAGTGTTATTGTATAGTAGTGAAACTATGGTGTGGAATAAGAAGTATAGATCTAAGATGCAATTTGTTCTGGTGGATAATCTAATGAGGATGTTAAGTGTGAGAAGAATTTATAAAATGAGGAATGAACGTGTTAAGAGTTGTATGGTGTGAAGAAAGGCTTAAAAGAGAGAATAAACGATTGTGTATTAAGATGGTTTGGTCATACGGAAAGATCAGATGATAATCGGTTGGTTAAGCGGATGTATAGTGATGAGTGTGCTGGAAATCAGCCTGCTGGGAGACCAAAGAAAAAGTGGTTTGAGTCAGTAAAGGAATGTGATTTTTGCAAAGGCGAGAAGAAAGGTGCCTAATAGGAGTGAATGACTGGGTTTTGTGAGGAGGAATGGTTGTAGGCCTAGACCAAGGGGTGAACCCTACATTGACGAGATTCCACAATGAGGGTCTTTGCAGTCTGGTAAAGCCGTAGGTTGAATTTTTTTTTACTGCGAAAATCTCTCACTTAAGGGTAGGGAGGGGGGGGGGGCTTTCCTTCGACTTACGTCATGTTCTTCTACTTAACTATCCTATTTCTGTGAATGTTGAGCACCCTACTCCACATCAAATGGGAGGCGAAGGGAGGATAAAGTAAGTAAGAAAGATTATTATTATTATTATTATCATTATTATTATTAGTAGTAGTAGTAGTAGTAGTAGTAGTAGTAGTAGAGTAGTAGTAGTAGTAGTTTTTATTCTGGTTTAAAGTGAAGTAATTGTTATTCTTGATAATGATGCAAAGTTTATAAATAAATTTAATTTTACCTGTTCTGTTTCCTAAGTCTAAGGGGAAATATTAAATGTCAAAGGATAAGTTAAAGTTTTAGATCCATTTTATCGATCAAATAAAATTAATAATAATTAATAAACTCTTCATAATAAATTAGGTCTATCAAAAGTTAATTAAATTAATTATTTTAACAATAATAAGCCTTTTTTTAGTTAACCGAGATTAAATGTTTGATGCTTTCTCATTGTTATCTTATAGTCCCCTGTTGCGGAGGAGACAAAATTGACAGAAAGGGAAATTAGTAATTCTAAACATTACTGGGAAAGCGAAGTTGAAGCAACTGCAGGAAGACCACCTTCGCAAAGCTTACCTATTGTTCCTTTAGAAGGAGCCCGCAATTTAATGATTACATCAGCACTTCCTTATGTTAACAATGTTCCTCATTTAGGAAATATAATTGGATGTGTCCTTTCTGCTGACTGTTTCGCTAGATTCTGCAGAATTCGTGGTGATAACGTTGTTTATATTTGTGGAACAGATGAATATGGTAAGTCAGCTCTATTATGAGGCACTGTTCACAAATTAGCCAAAATTAATATTATTTCTCTTTGTAAAGTTCTTTTGTTAGGTTATTATTGATTTCTCTCTCTATATTAATAAATAATTAGCTATAATTTTTTTTTTTATAGAATATATTTTGGAAACTTTAAATATTTTTTATGAATATATTTGACCTTTTATTTTATAGCCCTACATTGGTTCTTTATAATCTTATATCATTAAATTGTATATTATTTAATTACACTGTCTATAATGACGGTACAGATGCCATATATTTCGCAGTCTGTTTCTTGCCTTTTTCCTGTTTTTAATAATAGTTTATAAATTTATTTTGTCAGGTACTGCCACTGAAACCAAAGCTTTAAGTGAAGGTTTGACTCCAAAGCAAATATGTGATAAGTATCATAAAATTCATTCGGATATTTATAAATGGTTTGGTATAGACTTTGACTTCTTTGGAAGAACAACAACTGAATCACAAACTTTAGCAGCTCAGTCTATATTTTGGAATCTTTATGAAAATAACTTAATTGACCAAAAAAATGTTGAGCAGCTTTATTGCTCTAAATGCGAACGCTTCTTAGCAGACCGTTTTGTTGAAGGCATGTCCATTGCCACAGCTTGTGGTTTTGATGAAAGCGCAGAGGGAGATCAATGTGATGCTTGTGGAGAGAAGCTAGTTAATGCTGTTGATTTTATTAAAACCTCGTTGTAAACTTTGCAGCTCTGCGCCATCTTTGAAAAGTTCTACTCATTTGTTCTTTAAACTTCATGAAGTAGAAAAAGAAACTGAAGACTGGCTGAGGCAAGTTTCTCCGCAGTGGACAAATAATGCAAAAGTAATTTGTGAATCTTGGATCAGAGATGGGTTGAAAGAGCGTTGCATTACTCGAGATTTGAAATGGGGTACACCAGTGCCTCTAGAGGGTTTTACTGATAAAGTTTTTTATGTTTGGTATGATGCTC
>JABUQX010135517.1:0-19463 GCA_015478945.1 Trachelipus rathkii
ATTTTATTATTCAAATATATTATTAGTTAATTATTAATTATTATTAATTATTATAGATTGATTAATTAATAATCTTTATAATTATTTTATATAAATATTATTTATTATTATTTTTAATCTAGAGTTATTTTATTGTTATTATTAAACAAATTATTATTATTATTGTATTATTTTATATTTTTATTATTATTTAGTATTATTATATATTATTCAATTATTATTATGATTATTACTTATTATTTATTATTTATTAATATGTTTATTTTACTAGTTATTATTTAATATTATTTATTTACTTCCTGCATGGTTAATTTTGAGTATTAATTTTTTTTTTTTTTTTTTTTTTTCTTTATCTCTCTCTTTAATTTTTTTTTTTCTTTTTTTTTTTTTTTTTTTTTCTTTTTTTATTATTATTATTTATTTATAGTATTATGATATTATTATTATATGTTTATTATTATTTATTATTATTTAATACATAAGTTTAGAATTAATATTTATTTATGATCATTTCTGTTGTGATGATTTATTATTATTACGTTTGCCATTTTTCCGTTTCATTGGTTTTCTAATATTTAATTTATTATTATGTATTACTTTTAGTCTATTTCTCCTTTTCTTTATCAGATCTGGAAAACCATCCAATGTTTCGTCTGATTTTTCTTTATCAGTTTGAGCCAACCTTGTCCTTGCGAAGAATGATACCTACTTTTATGATTTCGAAACGTAGATACGTTTTTATTTAAATAGCTTGGTGCAATCTACGAGTTTATCGGTGTGAATTTTGATTTTCCATAATAAGAATCACAGGTGGTCATTTAAGTAGGGATACGCGGACGAATTCTTACATGGAAAGTTAGGAGTATTATATAGTATCATTGGTTATATATTTGTATAATTAATAATTTTCACCTACAATAATAAAACTCTAATTCTTTAAATTCACGTTATAATACCCATATAATGTTTTATTTTTAGTACCTAATCATTTATATTATTGTTTCTATTATCCTTATTTAATATATAATATGATATTTAGGTATGTTCTACCTTACCTCCCCGGTTCATTATACTTATCGGTAGTATTATTATCACCCCTTATTAATATTATTAATTTGCGCATTATAGTTGATATAATATATAAAATAGCTAGAATATATTAATTATCAATTATATAGAACCTTCTGTTTTGTTGGATTCGTTATATTATAATATATATATAATAATGTACTAAATTATTTTTCTGTTTTATGGTTATATATGTTTAGATTAGTTGAGTATAAGCCGTTTAGTATATATAATATATGATGATTCCGGACTAAATAAATAAATAGATATTATTATATATAATAAATGTTATTTAGGAAAATAGTAATTATAACTACCCAGTTATATTACCTTGTTATGTTTTTATATATACATCCCCGGACTTCCGGAGCCATATAAATAACGACTAATTATATCATACTAGACTATATAATATATTATTATATATTATCTATATACTATACTAGTAGTTATTTGTATATAGGGTAATGATTAATTCAGTGGCGGTATATATAGGTATGGTGGAGGCCGCCCGGAGGGGTAGACCTCACTGAACCCCAACAGCTTTTTATTGAGGGTTAAAATATATAGGTGAGAAGAGATTAAATGTGGTTAAGATGTATTCACCCTGGGGCTAAATCTATCAAAATTTTATATAAAAGACTAAAAAAGAAGCTATAATTTAGCCTCAAGACTTAAAAGGAAAAATCAACCTTATTAATAATCTATTAATAATTGATTCATTTTTTTACATTATTCTCGCTCATAAACTGATCTTAAGAGTAAATTCTTCTGGCTGATCGGGGCGGACGGAACGAAGATTCCATATTCATTATAGCAAGTTAAGTAAGGAACGGGTTCCTGCTTCCTTCAATAGCGAAAATATAAATCTTTCGGTTCCTGTCCCGTAATAGTGACGAAATCGTGCGAGGAAGTAGACGAAGTGTTGTTTCGTGAGGTTTGTGAAAGATTATAAGATTATTAAGATGTATGTAGAATGTGTAGGGAGTTTTCTGAAGTATTGAGAATAACCTAGCTCTCTTTACATCATCAACAGATACGAAACGTATTAGAGGTCAATTGTCCCTAGTCACCTACCTTTAAAATATATGGAAATAATTGACCTAATATTTGAGGGTAAGTGTAGATTTTATATATTAAAGAAAAAACGCTTAAAAAGCGTTATTCTAATAAACTCAAAACGCTTTATTTAAAACAATGTATAACCTGTGATAGCTCATCCAGCAAATGATCTCCATATAGTGGATGTGTTTAAAATGTAGACTGGTATCCCCTGGGTAATGAATACTCCTATGGTGAGAAACTAAGCTTTTGTCAGTAACATATTGTAAAAAGTAGATAGTTACGGATATTAATAATTTTGAAAAATATGTTTTCACCTTTATGAATATTTTTTTGGTTTAAAGGATAAGCATACCTATATATAAATTAATATATAAGGTGATTTATATTTATATATAAATTAACTATATATGATAAATTTAATATTGGTATAATCGGTTTATAATTAATTATATAGAGGATATGTATACCTATTATGATATATTATAGTACGTAAAATCATATAATAGTTTAGTAAGCATATAACTATAGAGCACTAGAGTATATAGGGGTACATAATTGGGACTTCTTGACCAATAACCCACGAGGACGGTTTATTGCGTCAGTACGCGACCTACTGGAAGAGTGTTATAGAACTACGTTATAACAAAATAGAATCTCAGATATATCTCGTTATATTAGTAGAGTAAGAGTAGTATATAGAATAATAATGGGTAATACTACTTTATATAATAGTTGTTTGATGAAAGGGGGGTAGAATATTAAGTATTGACTCTATTATATATATATTATTATATATTCTAATGAATAACCGTATTATTTATATTATATAATTATGGTAGTATTAAGATAATCTTATAATTTATATTAAATATAAACATATCTACTCCAACTTGTAAATATACCAATAATAATACTCACTCTACGTAATTTACCTAATTAGATAAATATATACATCAGTTGGGTATGGTGGATGTTGGGTATGTGATTGTGATACTCAGTGGTTTATGTTTTTGTGGAGTGTGTTTGTTTGGTGTGGTTGTGGTGTGTGTTGTAAATGCATGGTGCTGTAGTGTGTGTGTGTGTCTATTTTATCTTTGTTATTATTATTATAGTTTTAAAAAATTGAAATTACTTATTGGCACCGGTAAATTATATTTATTTTCTTTCTCCTGGCGCTTTTCTATAATTAATTCGTTCCACCTATGTACTCATATTCTCAAATAACTCGGTGCTAACGAGATATTAATTTATTAATTATTTAAGGAATTGTGATTGGATGGTAAACAGTTTTTCTTAGTGTTGGAAAAAAATAATTTTATGAGAGAATTATGTTATTATTATTATTATTATTATTATTATTTATCTATTATACATTATTATTATTATTATTATTATGATTTTATGTATATTTATTATATCATTATGTTTTATTTTATTATTATTTATTCTTTATCACTAATATTTATTTTTTTATCAATTTATTAATTTTAGAAAAGTTCATCTAAAAGTATCACATGAAAAGTTTATTTAAAGAAAACGAATTAATAGCATACTCATGAATTCATTTTAAATTTTCTTAGTATTTATATTATTATCTTCTAGAGAATGAGGAGACGAAACTATATGAATTAATTATAAACTTTTTTTCTTATTTGTTATTCCACCGACCCATTCCCTCAAACAGTAATTTCAAACAATTTTTCACAAAAGAACTATAGTTATGAAAACTATTTGTATAATCAATACGGGGCTTTTTGTACGTAACAAAATACGCAAATTTCATTAGTTAATAAAATTACTAAGTGTGCTTCTTTACTGGTGAAAAACCTCGTCAAAATTGCGACAAGTTAGATTGTTGAAACAAAATATTTTTGCAATTTTCGGTAAACTCATCGATTGTTTATGAGATAGTAGAAATAAAGAGAAATATATAATAAACAGGAAATACAAAAAGCAATGAGTTAATAAATATTGGTTTAATTAACGAAAAATTCTAGAAATCACCTTTACGAAATTTTCGACAGTACAGGGAGACAATAGATTGAAAACTTTAGAGAGAGTTTTCTGAACTAAAAAGCTTATCCACTTGTATGTTTTTATTTTTAAATGATTTTGTGTCTCAATATTCATATTTTTCAAATAGAATATAAATTATTATTATTAGTCCTGACTCTGCCAGTGAAATATTTCAGTTATTATAATAAGGAACTCTGGTAAGACACCCACATCCCCCCTCTTCAAAGAAGAGAGAAAAAGAGAGTTCGTTGCCATTCATTTTTGAAGGATGATTTCTACTAATTTTGGTGTGTGATGAATTTCGAAATATTCTTTATGAGCGCAATTATTTAGAGCCACTTATCAAATTAGCTTTTCCTCAAATAATTACGTGCAGAAATATCATATCAATTTCACGGAGATTTAATTTTATAGATCCTACGGCAGTCTGTGGCCCGTTCGTGGAGATAAGCTTTCTGCATGCATTTTAACCTTTGATAAACTTCAACTTATGTTGGTTTTAGCACACAATAAGGGAATGTTCCTTACTAATACTTGTCGTTATATATAAAAGATTTAAGGTTTTTTTATTTAAATCTTTAATTTTATCATCAAAATTATATATAATTTTCCAACAACCTTTGAATTGTTAGAATTTTTTGTTATGATTTCAATGATTACTATTTATATTCTTTGTAAGTAAAAGTTGTGTGAAGTATTACTAACATAATATATAATTTATAATAAATAAAAGCTACTATGTATATATAATAATTTCTTATCATATATAGTGTATGTATTATTTTCTTATTATATATGTATATATATCCCCGATGGAAATTGATATATTAATTAATCACTAGAATTTTTAAAAGTCTACCCCTACTATTAATTATTGTAATAGCATCACTGTATAGAGAGCCTATTATTATATAATTTAGTATATATAATAATTAACTATTAGAAATAGCCTAATACTACCTACTACCTAATATCTCATACTATTTTTATAAGATATTTGATACATTATAATTTATACCTCAATTTTAAGTTTAGGTGATTTATAAGTTTATAAAAATATATATCTTAAACACTATAAAGCCATCTACTTTTTGTAATCAAGTCATTAATATTGTATATATAAAGTTTTAATGGGGGATATAACTGTTACTAAAGTTATATTATTTATTTAATATATTATATATATTTATAATTAGTCTAATTTTTTTATAAAGTACAATCAATATCATCAGTATAATAAATATAATATATGGATATATTTTTTTATAGTATTATATATAATTATTAATCAGTTATTATATATATAGTAATATTTTACTATACTTATTATTTTAATTAATTAATATAGCTTATTATTACGTATGTGGGTTATAATTCTTCTCTTTTCCTTTATAATTCTTCATGTCTCTATTCGGTTGCGGCGTATATCTATCCCTGTTCTTCTTGGCCTCTTCCTTCGCTCTCTTTTTCTGTTTGCACATTTTTTTTCTTCTTCTTCTTCTTTCTGTCCTCTTCCCCTTTCCTTCCCTTCTTCTTTCTTACGTTCTATTACATCGCTTCTTTTACTTAAGCTTCTTCTTGCTTCTCTGTCTGTGTTATGAAGCGGCTCTCCTTCCGGACGCATGGATGGTTATATTAGGCAAAAATAAAACACACACTTACCAATATGTTATTGAAATTGTGTTAATGAACTGGTTCTCGCGATTTGCAAATAAGAGAGGAACTGCAAGCATGTAAATTGTAAACCGATTAAGATTAGTAAGGATGATACTAGTATAAAATTTTGATAAAAGAAAAGGAGCGCACCCACTCAATAAATGTAGTAATTTGGAATTTTTAGATACAAAAATACAAAAATACCCTTAATAATTTTGAGAGCAGAGAATAATTTTACAAACAGAATGACTAGAAGAAATTTTAAGAATGACCAGCTCTTCTCTATGCTAAAACTTTATGGGGCTATAGCCTTGAGGTCCGGATTAGTTATCAGAAGAAAATTAGGTTTTCATACTGACTGAATGTTTGGTTAATGTAAGATTTTAAGGTCGACACTTGAACAAAAGGCAATTGTACAATAACATTAGAGTGATGATAAACTTGCTGAAGCAAAACTGTTCTCATCCTGGAGGAAGAGGTCCAATATAGCGTAATGTATTCAACGTTGCGATGATCAAACAGATAATCTCTAACTACCGCACAAAGTAATTCTTCTGGACAAAATAGATACCTGATTCTCCAACCACAAAATTTATCGTTTCACCACAAGAAACTTCGCGACACTAATCTAATATCATCTTTGAAACATGGTGCATACTTTATAAAGATGTGATGTTTTCAGAATTTATTAAAACACACATGTTATGTATTTATTAAATCACCCAAAATGATGATATTAAAAAAAAGATAGCGGAATAACATAGATGTTATTTGCTATGATTTAGAAGATAGGAATGTTTTTCTGGGCAACCAACAGAACTCAGCTAGTATAGTGAAGCTGAAAATAATAATTATTGGAAATTGTCTGAAGCCTAATTTGCAATTAGAAATCATGAAATAAATATCTTCAAATTTAATAAAGGTGGTCTATGGGAGTCCACCGTATCACAATCAGTATATAATGTCACTTTGTATTATTATTTTAGGTGCAATAATTATCAAGAATGGTCGTACTTAGACGACTGAATAATGTGGTAGGTAGACTTAACTGGCACCCAAAATATCAAATAATAAATTACTTGATGCCATCGATGCAATTAAATAGTGAATATTAGATTACTCATTAAGGTGATACTAAGCGTGTGACAGAGGGGAGGAGGTGAGATGTGGTGCTTTTTTCCAACGAAGAAGAAAACCACTCACTCTTACAGCCATTAAACTTAGTGAATCAATTTGGGAACTATGGTATAAAGTTAATAAGTTTTATATCGTTAATCACCGTGATAATATTATTTTGTAAAATGTGATCACAAAATATGATTAAATATTAAAAATTAGCATGAAAACAACCAATATCCGGAATTGTCTGAAATTATCATAACTAAGTTTAATGAGAAAATGGCCAATTTTAAGTAACCCCAAGAATTTGTAATGGGACTTTAAAAAGAGAGCTGAGTACTTATATGAGATAATGATTGATGTAACTGCCAAATATTAAATAGCAGGAAATGCAAATCTAATGTGGGAACTATCGTGTT
The DNA here is from genome assembly GCA_015478945.1 of Trachelipus rathkii. NCBI lineage: Eukaryota > Metazoa > Arthropoda > Malacostraca > Isopoda > Trachelipodidae > Trachelipus > Trachelipus rathkii. The sequence goes on from JABUQX010135517.1 coordinate 7,344, forward strand.
CTCTACAATTCTGTTTGCTAAAGGAAAGACAAAAAGAGTCTAGGATTATATAGAATATGAAATGAACCTTTCACCCCAAATTCAATAGACGCAGAGGAGAAGATGGAACAAATAAAACAATATATTTCTTTAAATATAAGAAGGAGTGAGGTGGGTCAATATGGGACTATGGAAGTGCATTATTAATCCACCCCAGCGATAATAAATTTACATACATTAACATTTGGCGTGGTGAATACTACAAAAGATACTCAAATTGACGCATTTCTACTACTCAAAAAGAAAACGTCACTGAAATTTATATCTGGGCTCAGGATAGAAAAATCTACACATAAATATATGTTATTAACTACCATGAAAAATGATAGAAAACAAAAAGATTCCATAAGGAATGATTTGGACCACTATGGACAATAATTGGTGAAACCTAAAGCCGAACATATTCCGTGAGAATGTGCGAAACATTTTATATAATCTTTCTGGGTATATAATTATAATTTAACGATAAAAAAATATATACAGAGGATAAGGATAATCTCGGACAATAGAAGTACATACGTCTTATCTTACTGTTGGTTATACATTATGTTAGGCCTAATTGATTTTCAAACAGGGTAATTGCTTGTGCTCAGGAGAGATAGCCTATTTACTGAATATATCTAGGGGTTATCAAAGAATTTGACGATATACTTTGCTTAAAGGCGAAATAATTTCAATCAAGCGCAAAATATTGCTTAAATAAACCTTTTTCCGGACGACTCGCCTGTTCAATGACATTATTACAACGAATTAAATATCCTACATCTTCGGAATACTTGCCTTATATATTTAGTAACTCCTACTGTTCATAAATAAAAGGTAGATCGTAAGTTCGAATTAACCACAGAGCCATATTAGGCTTATACTCTCATATAATTGTTTTGGTAAAATTTTTGTAAGCAATTACTAACAATTACCTAGTCCCCCAGCCTTGCAACATTCGAGAGATTATGGATTGCTCAAGACATACCCACTGGGTTTCATGACGCAAACTAGTATTCTATGCTTAACGAATTTAAATTAGCAATATCTTTTAATGTCTATTATATTCCCAAGCGAAAAACGATAACTATAAAATGAAATTTAAAGGTTTTTAATGGAAAAGTTTATACCTAAAGATCTTTTGAAGAAACTTTTAACCTTGGATTAATAAATTGTTATGGATCCGACTGACAACCCGAATTGTTGGTCAAATGGTGAGGTGCTACATAGAATGGTGATTTTGTATCAGTGGGTGTACATACAAGGATTGTTTCTGGGATTAATACTGTTTAACTGATATACTTATTTTTGAAACGCATGCATGATTTTTTGAGACCTATTCAAAATTATCTGCAGGTAACTCCACCCTGTTGAAATGCCGCATGAAATTTATGAAAAAAATTATCTATTCCACCTCCAGAAATATTGAATAATAAGTGATTAAATTGGTACCGGTTACTAGGCTATAATGATATTTTATACCTGATAAAAATTTGGATGTATGTAAACAACGAATATAGATTTACCTATAATAGTGAGCCAGTTATTCAAATAGTTTGAACAGTTGAGGGAAAGGGATCTGAGTATTAATAATAAGGATCTTAAGTTGCGAACATATTATCTCTGATGTCTGTTCAAGATCACCATATATTATAGCTCTTGAGGCTTTTTCGTTTTTTTTATTTTGCTATAGAAAGATCTGTTTAAGTTTCAGATAATTATAATAACTTCTCTCTCTGTTAAAACATTTTCTTAGACTTTTGGTTCAATCTGGAATATATCGTCAGTTAGAGAGGTTCCCCCCCTGTTTTTTTTGGATGTTTCTCATTTACCATCAACACAGAGGACATACACTAATGATGAGAACATTGTGAATGTAATTTTACGGAAGAAACGCATACCAAATTAATTTATACTTGAATGGAGAGGTTAAGTCAATTTTACGAGACGATCTAAACGTGAATTTATAAACATTCTTTATCTATGGTAGAACAGCAATTGAGTATGAAATGATAGAAGATCTCTCAAATAATAGATAAAACCGGCGACAATATCGATAACCACCGCGCAACTCGCTTTTAATCGATATACTATTTACTGACTAATACATAACCAAAAAAAATCAGGGGGCATTGAAATTCTTGCTCACTAAGGTAACTTACGATCTTCAAAACCAATATAGCTAAAGATAATTCTTTCAACTATGAATGCTAAAGCAAAATAGGAGTATGTATTAAACATATTAAATGTTCGAACTAAATTTTCAACGCCTGAAAGACGCATTATGATAAACACTTTATATAGTGATGCGCCACAAACACTTTAGTTCTGGTCTTGACCGCAACAACTAAGTAATTATAGGAAATATTTTAGGTGAGCGCACATATGGTTAGACGACACATTAATTAAGCAATTATACTTAATAATATAATACTCTGAAAACAATCTACATAAAGCCCTTTATACATAGAAACTAGGTTGTATAATTAATTGAAAGCTAATTATATATTTATAACTCATTATATCAAAAAAAAAAAGGACATAACGCTAGTAGTAGCCTGATGAGACATATTTACGCCATAATTGGAGATTTATCCTCATACTTCACTCTTAATTTCTTAGTAGGGTAGTTAATTGATTTATATTTATATATATTATTAATATTTTACTAGTTTACTGGCACCCTGGATGCACCTTATACGGCGGGATTATTGTGTAGAAGCGGGAACATTGTTGAAGGCCCACGGAAGAAAACCTGGAAGTTCGAATTACGATCGACCGACCGATACCCCTTGAATGCGTGGGAACTTCCGCCTTTTCATCGCACCGTAAAGAAGAAAAGCAGCGAGAGAAAAGAGGTTTATATTTCGAAATCATTATAAAATGAAATAAAATTATAACATATAAAGTGAAGTGGAAGATAAGAATATTTTAAGTCACATCTACATTAATTAATAAATTTAACTTTATATGAATTAATACTAAATAAATTAAATAGAATTAATAAATATAATAATAAATGTTTAATTGACCAGAATAAAGTTTTTATTGCGTGTATAATCCAGGCCGCAAGATAAACCAGAGGTTTTGCGCCCCGCTCCCGTAAACCCGAAAGAGTCCTTACCGCACAGCGCGTCCATATCCGCGCACAGTGCACCGTGCACGCCACCTCGATTATCGAATGCCCCACCCGCGCCACCCGCACCGCTGAGAAAAGAGCACGCGTCACCCATCCGTCACATTAGTAACTGATAGAGTATACTGCCACATTGGTACTTTCAAACTTGACACCCCTCACTCACTGGGTGAGATGTAACCCCCTCTCTCGTCTGTTAGACTCAGCTACGTGGCCTATTATGCACCCCGAAAGGGTGTGGATCTCTCTGACTCCCCTACATGTGTAAGATATTGAGTGTAGAAAGCGTCTCGGAGAACATGTGTATGAACAGCCGTCGACTCTCCGCCTTTCAGTATATTCGCGTACCCAATATTATATATTGGAGTTAAATTAAACCGTGTACATCCCAAAGGGGGAGGTCTCTCAGGCGCCCTCGTTCATATTGAGGAATTTATTGAGTAGAGGGCAAAACCTTGGTGTATTAGCAGTCTCTTCATATAAAGAACGATCAAATAGTAGCTTGCCATCCAGATATGCATTGTAGAGTTTAAGATAACCCAGTAAGCCCTCACACACGATTGGTGGGATTCGCACACTCCCAAGGATGCCTGTAGATGTAATTGTGTGGTGAAAAGGCTGATTGAGAGATGCGTTGTGGTATATTGGCACACGGTCTTTCAGAATATAAGGTACCCACCTCTATAATTGGGAGTTTAAATCCACGTACTTGCACCCAAACGGACGCTCCTCTCAGCCCTCCAAAACCTCAATGTTGAATAGAGAACGCGATAACTGGTATACACTTCATACCTCCACGGTTATCCTGAATAATAAATAAACGCGGAACCTTGTAAACTTCCAGAATCAATTATTTTGGGGGGTTAATTATGCCGGTTGCTACACCTACCCACTCCAATGCGGGTTCTACGGGGCTCACTAAACCTGATATGAGTTACATAGGAAACGTACCGGGAAAGAACTTGGGGTTAATAAGCATCTTTCTAATATATGTATCCGTCGATGGCAAGAGAAAAAAATAATAAGAAAAAAAAAGTTTTGCGCTGTCAAATCTCACAAACTTAAAAATAATTGAAACAGCTCTCTATTCCTCGAGACAACTACTCCTATGGCTGTAAGGTCAATTGAACGACCTTCATCCCACTATGTACCCTTGTCGGACATATTAGATCTACTGTGATTCCCTTTTCACTATTTGATCTATTAGATGTGAAAGTTTACATAGAATTGCTCATATCAATTACATTATTACATAACACCTAACTAATAAAGGTAAATTCTCACTATACAATACAAAAGATAGATAAGGCTTAAAGCAGTACAATTTACGTAAGATCTAGTTCAATCATAATCAAGTTGTTATCACACACTACCCTCCTTTCCCATATCCGTGATCTAACATTGGAGATCACACAGAATCAAACCTTTTTATCAGAAAAGGGATGAAATGACCACTGATGAACGTTCCTCTAATTTTCGTTAACACAAAACTTTATATTCTGCTTATTTACAATATCAAAATAATTCAGTTACCTCAATTGACCTAAAAGTTGTCTAAATCTAGTAAATTCAGTAGAAGGCAGTTTAATACAGAAATATAAACCTAACATTTAGAATAAAGTCCACGTAATCAATGGTTAATACTTCTATACACTCCAGCCCAGCCTACGCGTGATCAATTTCCTGCACCTTATTGAGTACTTATTGATACATAATTGATTAGTACTATTGATTAATTGTCCCTCAGTCTATATTTATGTGTTAAATTTAAAATTAGGTCATGTTTACATAACCGTAAGAAGCAGTAAGATACCTAATCCAACACGTATCATCCAAACAAAAATCATCGCCAAATATTGCCATGCATTATTTTTAAGTAACAGAGTTCCCACCTGCATCTTCAAAGTATCATAATTTTTTTTCTTTTAGGTATATATATATAAGAATTATCTTTGTCGAGATAGAAAAAACAGGAGGAATAGTCTAAAACAAGTTTTTTATTTGTGAAGGCATTTATACATAAGTGAGAATCTCTTTTTGCTTGGTTCGATTTAGCTCCTTTGGATGTTACACCTTAGTATATTGGATTCGTGTTGGGTAAATTTTGTATTTAGTGGCTCACTCGCCTACAATGACTGTTCTAGAGCTCCTTACTAGGTATGCGGGTTATCAACTTTCTCTTTTATATGTACTTAAAGGAATAAGAGGTGAGTATTTGTGCGTAGCAGAAGAGCCTGTTAAATAAATCCATTTGGTGACAGTGTTTACCAATTGAAAGTTATCAGCATGCATCAACTATGATGGTAGATTCAAGTTTCAACGAAAGGTATAACCTACCGAGTCTATTAATTCTTTGTGGAAAATAATAGCAAGAGGAGTCTTCAAAATTGGGTATATATCCTTAATAGATTTGATGATAATTGGAATTGAGGATATAGCTGTAACTTCATATCAGTTTTACTCTCTCATCATGTTAAGCATCACGATATTTTTTATAACACATAATTATCTTTCATCAGAATCCATTATATGAGCGGATGTGTCATTTAAACACATGCTAAGTATCTATAATCTGTTCGGTTTACAAAGAAGGGATATTGAGTACAGGTCAGATGTCTGTCGCTCACCCCGAATCGTTTCCCTACTTATACTCAGTGCGGTAAACGAAGTTTCCTAAAAGTATATAAAGAAGTTACATCTAGTAGCCTGCAGCGGATATTTTACTTACTGTGAAGACATTCATCCTAATAGACACACGGCATTAGGAAGTGGGTGTTAGCTAGTTACAACAATTTTGGCGCTACACATAGTACACTAAGACAGAGATTGAGACACACCGATATAACCCCACCTCATGCGAATAAGGCATGATTGACTGGCCAGTAGACAGAAGACATGATTAACCTTCTTATTGAGAAAAATTTTAAAAACCTGAAACCTTAGGAAAACGTCTATAACTGGATCTTGTTATAGATGAAAGATTATACAATTTGTACTACCAGAAGTATGCCTCTAAGAAGTCTTATAAAGTAATCGTAAGAAATGGCTTATAAATACAGAAGAAGCTATTACCAGAAGGGTGGAATGTTGTAGTTCTAGCTTTAAATCTTTTCCTCGAAGATTATACTTTTGTAACCAATGGCTGCTCCAATGTATGAAAAGGTAAGGGTATGGAATTTCGAACCCTATTAACAAGCGCAGACTTGATAGGAGATAGTTGAAATTATATATACGGGAACCCTACCTCTGCAACAGACCCAATCAACAACCACAACAACAATCTCAAAATCTGCCATCCCCAATCATATCAACTCACAACAACAACAACATCAAACAAGCCAACAACAACGAACGACCACAGCCTCGAGAACAAAACTACAGCAATCAATCCAACAACAGTTTCGGTAACAAACCTCAACCTACAAAACAGTTACCGATACCTTAACCTGCACAACCAATCGTGGTCACCCTTATCAACTTCATTTGCATTATACAGCACACACTTTGTGAGTTATATAATCTGCTATAGTATCGTGAACTAGATAATAATTATGAGACAGGAACCTCGTGCAGTGATATTACTAAATGATAATAGTTAAACATTGACAGAAAAATGGATCCTTATAGTCAATATGCTATAGGCAAAAATTTAGTAGAGGTCTAGAGTTTTTTACCTATGAGACCTGAATGGACATATTTCACTGCCTCAGCAAATCAGGAGTATCTAAAGATTTGATTGAACAGCCAGAAGCATTAAATTTTTTAAACGCCTATCGTCTCCCACAGGAAGACTACACCAATCTAGTCCATGATAAAATGGAGAGTTAAGACTCCTATTACTACCAGTGAGGTTGAGGTAGTTTAAAAGATCAGTCTTTACCTCGGATAAATCTCGGTTCAAAAAGAAAAACCTCTCATTATGTGACGGTAGAGCATCACTTAGCAGGAATTACAGAAATATTGTTGACCTTGATCAATGATTTCTCGTCGTTGATATCGAGAAAGACAGCTCCATGATAAGAATAGGATTGCGCAACCACGACAAGTACTAAAAGCTCCAACTATGAGATTTTCGCCGCAGAACTTTTAGATGCGCCACGCAACTCAACTACAAAGATTTAACGGAACTGGATAATATCCCATTGTCTCCATAGACCAGATTATTCTCTGCGCGAACTTGTTTTTTGGCAAATCGGCTCAGGATAAAGCTGATAAGTAGAAGTTACATTACGTTCATGTTGCAGGTAGAATAAGAAAATAAACCATACTTTCGCTTCAAAATACAATGAGATCTTACTATTCAGCAAATTATATATGCCTTTGCCTAATTTTTAACCTATTAATAGACTTTGTAAATTTATTCTGTATTTTATATACAAATTTCAAAATTCATGTATTCATATTAAGTTTAGGGACTAGTGATTTGTAATTTAAAAGCTATTATATTATTTGTTAATTAGATAAATAAATATATTTCTCACATAGACAGGTAGCGGTTTTTAATAATCATCCACTGATCAGATAAGATGATATAATTTTATTTGTAATTAGTCATTGTTGATGTCATTGTAGGCTATAGGAGGCGCAAATAGTGTATCATCAAAATATAACATTTGTTGATGGTCGAAACAGCCATCTTATAGTTAATTAAATGAGGCATTTTCCATTGTTCGCCCCTGTGATGATAATAGTCCGTCCCTCACATACAAATATATAGAGAAAGAATAAATGCTAGAAATTAAATTTAATTACAAAAGGTGAGAGATGCTTTACCTCAGTGCTAAATAACTCAATGTATCCGTTCTAGATAAAAAAAATATCCGAACACGATAATATACCGGGTTAGCCGCGGCCACCGTTGATATTTTTGCGAGAATAAAACTGTTGATATTGACTGGAAATTGATAAAATTAAGGTTTGTATAAATGAAGTTTATCAATATTTTCTTTTTGTATATAGGATGTATATCAGTAAATTATTCTTAGCAATGTTCTCTACTATATAATAACGGATAAAAATCCCAAAGGACTGTAGAATGGCTGAACGTCAGTAGATAATTATTCCATAACTGCAGATGACATGATATTCCTCAAATGATGTGGACTAGATAAAGGTCCAGTCAAATTTTTAGCGGTAACGACGTTTCACGGAAGATGAATGTTACAGAGTTGAATGTATATCGGTAAAAGACAATTTTCAGTTAATAAGGCTGAGAAATTGTGTGTGATCACATGAGAGTGACTAGAGAGGAACTATATGCAAAGAAAGAATGCATGATATTTTTCACATTAAGGGATGGAGAGTACATTAAAATATATTATGATTATACTGCAAGACTTGGTCTGGCTTATTCCTATAATAGGTTTTATCATAGAAATTAAGAAGACCCATAAGTAGAAATGGATAAAAGAAAAACGTTGCTTCGTCACACGCGGTTCGCCCGTCGATTAGTCAAATTAATAAGATAACACAGGCAATTAAGTTAGGAGATTATGTGAGTGTCTAGGACAGATAAATAAAATTTCAAATGATAAAAAGGTGTAGCCTAAAAGGATAGTCGGAGAATTTTTTAAAGATAGATACCATGTAACAGAGGAGAGAATTTCCGGAGATGGGGTTTACAACTATCATACACCTGCACATTCGAGAGATTAGGTTCAGGTGATAAGGAGGCGGTTCTAGTAAGGTAGGGAATGGACCCACGACATACAGCGTTTGGTCGCTCAATGAGTCAAATAGAAAAGTAAATAGAAAAAAATAATTAAGGGACTCTAGAAAGGGTAAAGTACAACAATATAATATCAGTATCATCCAATGGGTTAGCTTTACCCCATCGTTGCGAAGTTTTAATTGTTTATATAAATGCTGGTGAACACTTAAGAACAACACGAGATAACAGTTTAACTTTGTGAACATAGAAAGATGTAGTAATATTATCTAATTCTAATCGCTGCACACTTATCATTCGGTATCTCTACCTGAGATCCTATAAATCGAAATAAATTTAGTCGACTATACACCAGTTTATGTAACCCCCTAATCAATTTTTGATATCGTGAGAAGAAATTTTAAGTCAACCTCGGTTCTAACCCTGACCAATACCCCACTTACCGAAGTTTGGGCGCGCTAATAGAGAATAGAGCCTTGATTCATAATTTTGTCGTTACCCTGATAATATATTTAGAAAATGATCTGATTATGTTGTTTATAATTGTTATTAAGAAGTTAAAACCGTATATCTGAGGCGATGTCATCGAAAGCAGACGCTCACGACCAAAAGCAATACTTTCTTTTTGAAAGATATCTTAATAGTTATTTTGGTTACCCAAACGCTACTGAATTGTGTTATTTAGACTTAAACAAAAATTGAAGCAAGTCAGTTATGTTTAAAGATTTTTTTCTTGTAAATAAATCCGTTAACGAAGATAACGCTTAATCATATTTAAAATCTCAACTCATGTAAACTCTGAATAGATCAGAAGTTTAAATAATTAATTTTCCGAGAGAGTACCCCACAAACCGTGGTTTCGTAATTGTAGATTACTCATAATGCAGACTCAATATTAAGATAATTAACTTACCCTGTAAACTCATCTCTAAGGATTAATACGTATATTTACCAACGATGTGAAGAGTATGTGTCATAAAATGACACTGACAATTCATTTACATATAGGGGTGGGAATGTTGAAGTCTCCCAGTATAACAACCGGAGTGGGGGTATGCTTAAAGGATCAGCTAAGTCGGCCTTAGTAAACTCACTACTCGGAGCCAAGTAGATCAAGCAGACAGTGAGGCTGGTAGACGGATGAATTCGTCCTGCCATTGCATAAAGTCTAGTTTGAAGAGGGACTGGAGAATAGGGGACAGATTTGTGAATGATTAGTCTTGCACCTCCCCTATCATTGTCACCTGCGATTTATGCTCCGACGGTTGGAAGAGTTCGAGATAACATAGTTGAAGTTCCTGAAAACAGATGCATTTTGGTTTACATATGTTTATAAGTTGAACAAGTTATTCAAAATTATAGTAGTAGCCAGTAGCCACGAGAATTCCATTAAGAAAGGTGGCCATTCTATGTTGTTATGAATATTATTAGGATGATTTTTTGTGAGACAATTGTTTCTAGGTGGCTAGGAGTAATGCTGGAGGTGGATACAGATGGGGAGGAAAGGCTGAGACATGGGTCCCGACGAGGAGGAGCAATAAATCCTGGTGGTAAGGAATAGTCGTACAGAAGAGACTCTGATTGTACCTGTTTTTCTGGTGGATGGGGAAGTTTCCTGTGGTATTTTGTAGAAGGATTTCGTTATTGAATGCGAAGTAAGTTGAATTCAACCAAGTCCATGTTATGTTAACATTGTCGTTGGAAGAGCAACCAGAGTGCTCATATTTAGGAATGGGAGCGATATCAGTATCTGCCAAAGCAAGCAGATTCAGAAATGTATGGGGAAGATTGGGCTGTTTTTATGGAAATGGGGGATTAAGGTGTCACCAGAAAAGTGTCATCTTTTTAAGAGAATGTTGGAGCTGCGATATTGGGATCCAATATAGGATTTGTTAGATTGACAAAGTCTAAAACTGGAGACTTTGTCAGTGAGTCATTAGGTGGATGATTTTGGAAGACTGCATAATTTGAGTTAAGACGGGAGACCTGGTCCCCTTTCATGCTGCCACGAGATCCAGAACGCTTGGAGCGTTTGCGGTGTTTCCGTTGAATGGTTTTCCATTCACCTCTCTCGGAAGCGCAAAAAGCGTTAGAAAGAGAGTGAATCGTCACTTCAAGCTCTCTTTGGGAACTATAATCCTTTTCATCCTCTAAGGCTAAACGAAAGGTTGAGTCCCTCTAGGTAGCATTCCCTGCTATTTTTTTTTACTAAAAGAATAAATGATCTTTTTGTGGAATAAGTTCCAATGATTCAATATTTTCATGATCTATGCAATTTTTTCTGTTTAAATAATTCAGATGTTGAATGATCAGAAACCAGTAGTTTAAATTTTTTATTTAACAAAGGCAATTGTGTCTTACTCACAAGATGTCCTCTAAATTATCACCCTTTATGTAACCATACACGGGAATATATCCAAATACAAAGCTTCAGAAAAAAATCTTGTAGTATATTTCGATGTTAACTTTGGAACTATTGGAACTTTGTAAAACTATCGCATTGCCAAATATAAATTTATTTTTTTAGTTCTTCTCAAGATTGAAGAACAATCCTTGATCGCTAGCAAAATCAGGGAATTAGAGTTAGAGTTCTTCTCTGTTGGAGTTCTTCTTTGTAAAAAAGTGGACTTCTAAAAAGCAGTAATTTCATAATGTCATTAACAATAAAAGAAAAAATTTCTGAACCTAAATATAGCGGGTGCCAGAATGTTAAAATATGATTATCTTGCAAGAATTTCTACTATTAAATATTATGAACCTTTTCTTACGTTCAATGATTTATGTTGTAAAGGTAGATTATAAAAATTTTATAAAAACTTAACTTTATCTCAAATAATAGCCCTTAAATTATAATTACTACGTAAGTAATATTTACTTTAATTACAATTTAAAAGTCCCCTTCAAAAAGTAATATGACACCTATAATTCAACAGGAGATTTAATAGAAAATACCTTTTCCAAACTTTTAACTGCAATGCCTTGTTATAGCTATCACTCAAAAGGATAGACTCATGGGTTGTGTTTTTAAATATAGTGAATTTTCATCACAAATGAAACCCTTATAGTACCACTATATTTACAGCATAATTAAACAGTATAAATTTGAAAGATTTAGATATTTAAAACAAATCCTCATACAAAGGTTATATTCACACTTCTCTTTTACCATCAACATTAATAGATGATAGAAGTTTATCAACTTATTACATAACTTAAAAAAATCATGTATTAATTAAATATATTTTATTTGGATTCCAGAAGACGTGGAAATAACAGTGCGTGATAAAGTATATAC
>JABUQX010135518.1:17500-19168 GCA_015478945.1 Trachelipus rathkii
TATAACCATCATTTTTGAGGTCTGGGTCAATAACATATGCCAAAGACCTACTCTTGTATTATTATACAAATATTTACTAACCCAGCACCGCACGGAGCCATCAGCCGGTGCCGGAACAGGATCCGATTCCGGATCCGGGCAATCCACTACTTACTACTCATACCTCACTCTATACCATGCCCCAATTTCCAGTCTTCTACAGAACATTTCAATTTGTTTGGCCGGACCCACCAAGGGGGGCGCACGGACACGTAACCTATGTATATGTATGCTCGCTTGCGTAAAAATCAATTCCCTACGGGAATCGATTTCAACTCAAAATCGATTCCCTTCGGGAATCGTTTTCGCTCAAAATCAAATAATAATAATAATAATAATAATAACCTGTAATAATAATAATAATAAAATAATAATAATAATAATAATAATATTAATAATAATAATAATAAAAATAATAATAATATGTAAATAATAATAATAATAATAAATAATAATAATAATAATAATAATAATAATAATAATAATAATAATAATAATAATAATAATAATAATAATAATAATAATATAATAATAATAATAATAATAATAATAATAATAATAATAATAATATCTGAAATAATAATAAAACGTAAGCCATTCAAGGTCAAACATACAAAAGGAAAGGGCTCACGGAGCGAGTTTGACCTTGGCGCTAAGAGGCAACACCCACTTAGGGGGGTCCTACGGACACGAAAACTCGGCTGTAGCGAGATCACCACATCAACTAATACTATGCCAAATTTCAAACCGATACAATAACTCTAACATAGAAAAAAGTGATTTCAACCAAATAGAACAATAACTACTGTAGACACCTATGTAATGTATATTCTCTGATGTAGGATATGCCTTGCTAGAAGTGCCAGAACCAGCTGTGCCAGCTGGCATCACTTCTAGCCATCATACGATTTCTTACCCATACTACTACTCACTTTAGTCATATGTCAAATCTTTTCTTGTGCTTCTAATTTGGAGTCATGAATTTTCTCCTTTATGGCATAAGCTTTCATGTCAATCTACAACTAAATTCATCTCTTCTCTCTATTCATCGCCTTTATCACCTAACTCGAATGACTATCCTAAATTCTTTCACTTTCTAAACTCCAAAAGAACACATTTTTTCTTCTTCTTTCTCGTAAATCATTATTTTGGCTGATTTCAATGTTCACCACTGCCAATAAATATATATATATATATATATGTATATATATATGTTCTATATATATATATATATAATAACATATATATATATATATATATATACACATAACATATATATATATATATATACTATTATATATATATAAATATACTTAACTATATATATATATGTAATAATATATATGTATTAGTATATATATAACTTAATATATAACATAACTATATAGTAATAATAATACATATATAATATATATATATATAATAACCCAATAATATAATAACTTATAGCCAGCAATAATATATATAATATATATAATATATATACAACTAATAACTATATATATGCTATGCGCACCTTAACCAACTATACATATCTTTGCTGCTAACTGCTGCTGCTCTTAATATATATAATGTGTCATTCTTACGGCTTTACTACTGCCCTACCTTGGCGCTGCTGTTTTTAAGTTC
>JABUQX010135519.1:0-12500 GCA_015478945.1 Trachelipus rathkii
GAATCTGGGATCGGAGTCGAGTTTCCAGTATGAATTCAAATAAGTCAGTTCTCTTCGAGAAAAAGATCTTTAGATAAGCTAATTAACCACACTTGAGAGTACTGGCACGGATATGTTGAGAAGGATCATGAGACGCTTTCATTTTTTTCGAGAAGGTTGGAATGTGAGAGCTTCCAAGAACACTTGTGGATAGGTGTGAAAGTGCTAGTATTGAGACATTAGAGAACTTATAGTTTGAGCCGATGGGCCGAAGAGATTAAAAGTCTTTGTCAGTTGGAGAATTAACGCAAGCACAATGATCAGAATCGAATAAAGCAGGAAGGAAGGGCAGATTTACAGCGAAGTTGGTAAGAGATGAAAGATTTGTTCAGTACGAGGACGAAGATCAAGGAGGATTCTAGCGCACACTTTCCTTTTGATGAAGCAGTTGCTCCGTGCGAAAGAGTAATCTCACACTGCAACGATTACTAGCTGAAATGAAAATTAGCGTGAGAGTGAATCACGGAAAAACGAAGAAAATTTTTCTCTAGCGACTCGATAAGGGCATGTCTCTAGCCTGCAATGCGTCCACGAGAAAAGCTCAATACGACCATTGGATTATGCAGCGAAAGAAAGAGATTTAGTTTTAGCGAAGGGAATGAATGAGGAGGAAAAATTTTTGACAGAAGGAAATGCAACCTCTCATTCGGCCAATCGTAACGATTACCAGCTGCCTCCTTGAATACTTTAAATATCTTTTATAACATCCATCACATGATGAATCCTAAACGCTCGGGAATAACAATTTGGGCTAATCAATTGCGCTGGCCAAGAACTTGTGGCAACATTACATTTTACGGATGCCTCAGGGGGTACTAAATAATTTTAATGGACACACTGATCATAGGCAACAGCCCACTATGTGACCGCTTATCAAGGAAATCGCACACGAGACATGTGCCGACCTAAAACAAAACATGTCTTCCTCATTTACCCAGATTAATAAAGTAACCTTTCAGTTCCATTGGATCACTCACTCATTAATTATTATTATTCAACTATTATTATTCTTTTTCACAGTCGAACCTATTGCCTGCTGACCGGGGTTCCATCAACCTTATATCATTTGTAATTAGAATTCTTAAAAATATACTTTAAAAAAATATCATTTTACTAAATACACATAAAGAATTTAATATTATTAATTTTATTATTATTAATTATTATTATTATTAATATATTATTATTTATTGGAGTGCACGCTAATCTATTTCGGCAAAAAAATATTGAAGTCCGGGAGGGCCTAGCAAAAATCATATTTCCAGAGCGAAGTTTGAACCCGATCTGAACCTGCTGCCTGTCTCATGCGTTAATAGTGTTTTTAGTATTATCTATATTGTATTGAACTTCTATATATTAACTTAATGTTAATATATTGCATATATCTTCCGTATGACATTTACCATTATTTTAATTATTAATTAATATATATATTAATATATATTATATATTAATATTAATTTTAATATTAATATTGTTTAATATTATATATTATTAATATTATAATATATTAATAATATAATCTATTAATTTAATATATATATATATAATATTAGAAAATTGTAGAATAAAATTTTTTAAAAAATGTTTTTTATATTTTTATTTTTTTCAATTTAATAGGCATCTGGGTACCATCTAGGGTACTGTCATCGGGTACCATGCAAAAATTTGACTTATTATGTCTATGCGTCATCGGTCTCGTCATATGAACACCAAATTTCCATTAAATGACCGCATTGCGGTGTGAGAATATCTAATACTATCATATAAATAATATATATTACTATATATCTAATCTTAGATTGTGCATATAATAATTACTTGAACGACATTTATTTATATATAATTATATTATATATTTTATATTATTATATAATATATACTATATATACTCTAATAGTATATATATATATATTATATAATATACTAAATTGGAAAACCTGGATTTCGCCCGGGGTGAAAACCGGGTAAGTTTAGAAATGTGCTATATTTTCCATAATGGCACCGTTATGAAATTGGGGAAGGTTCTTTTTGTAATAAAAGACCTATATTTTTAATATTTATTTAAATTAAATCCCAATAAATTAGAGGTTAGTTAAAAAATTCCCCCATTTGAAAACATTTTTTTTTTTGAAAATTGCAAAACAAATGCTAAGGTCTGCTACATTCTCTAAACTCGAAGAGATCATCATTTCGCAGTTAACAGCATATAGAAAAGTTGTAAAATTAACAGAGTTTCCCATGTATGTAATTGCATTCTAGTGATATTATTTTTAAGTTATTAGTTGGTTTCACTTTTTGGGGTAAAACGGGTAGGGGTAAAACTGGTGGGGCGTATAAACTGGTAAACTATATTTTAACTATATTTCAATGTATAATAAATTTTTTTTTTTAGTTTTTTAATAATATTTTTCCCTTTATTATAATAAATAGAAGTATAAATACCTAGGTATGTATTATATTAACCGGTATTATATATTAAAATTTTTTTGATAATTATGTACGTAAAAAAAATGGGCAAAACTTTACATTATAGTACGTTAATATCTCGAGACCTACGATACTTACAAGAAACCAATTACATATTTTGGAAACAGCGTACGAAAGCTTATTACCAGTAATGGTGTTAAAAGAATGTAAAATGAAATTGTATTTTTTTTAAAATAAAAACTTTTGCTTTTTATTTTACATTTTTTTTACAACATTCCACGAGTAAGCTTTACCACAATAACGCTGATTCTAAAATATAGTAATTGGTTTATTCGTCTTGTAAGTACGTAGTTTTCTCGAGAATATCGGCGTACAGTAATGTAAAGTTTTAGCAAAAAATATGATGCTCAGTAAATGTAAGATTGAAAGACTTTTTGGTAAATGTTTTTTTTTACCCAAATTTATTTTTTTAACACACGCTATAAAAATGAATTACTGACATTCATTATAAAAATTACTGAGGTCATATAAGAAAATAAAATTAAATTACATTTTTAACCGACGCACCTACCCGTTTTCCCCAAAAAAAATTTTTCACACCAAAATTTTAAAAAATGATTAAAAATATTTATTTTTCAACATTTTTTAATATTTTCTTTATTCAAAATCATTTTAAGAAGGTTTGAATTTGAGAAAAAAACATTTAAATTGGGTGTAACTTGAAATTTTGATTTTTCACGACTCGTCAAAAAAAAAAAAGCCAAATATTCACTTTTTTCCCCCGTTTGACGGTATATATATTATCATAATTTATATATATAAATATATATTATTTATATATATATCTATATATATATATATATATATAATTGTATGCATTCACCCTTCCCCTCTTCCCCAAACCTCGGGGTAAGGTGCATAACATATATATATATATATATATAAATATATATATACCTATATATTATAATATATATATATATATATATATATATATATATATATATATAATATAGTATAATATATATATTTTAATAATATCAACCCACCTTCTCTTCCCAACGACTAGGGTAAGTGCATAACATGCACTGGAAACAGAAAAGTAACGAAAGAAAATATGAAATAAGTCGTAAGAAAGCCCAGCTTACAACACACACCCCCGACCCTTCATACCTTAAAGTGAGGTAACTCGGTTAAGGAAGAAATCCACCCTAGAGCTTCAACTGGGACTAGCGATGGGACCCTCCACTATGGCAATCTCGTCAAATGTAGGGTCATCTCCACTGGCACAGATTAGCCACAACCCATTATACCACCTCACAACCGTTCTCCCCCTGCCATTCACTCTTTTTATGCACCTTTCTTCTCGACCATGCCACCTCTGCCAGACACATTTCTCTCCTCCAGGGCATATCCTTTACTGCCTCAATCATTTTTTCTCTCGTCTTCCCAGCCAGTCGATTACCAGCACAGGAATAACTCACCACTATATCATCCGCTTCAAGCGATTCCCGACTACACATCCATTATACCTTTTCAACATGACCAATAACCCACGTAACAACTTTCATTTATTCTCCTCTCATTTACACCTTCTTCACACCGACGACAACTCTCGTAATATTCTTCCTTTTTATAAAGTCTTCTCAAAACTAACACGCCCCTAAGATGTCTTCTCGACAACTTGTAGCGGTGTTAAATCTATACTCTTATTGTCAAGATCATAGGTCTCATAGTATACACTAACACATGTAACCGCATACCCTCATGCAAAGATCTAGCGCAACTCAATACTTATCCTTTTACCATACACCCACGATTTAATTGCACCAGCACACCTTCCTGGCCATTCACAACTTCTTACTCACGACTCTGCATAAATCTGTTCCTTCTCATCTAACGATATACCCTAAATATTTAAACTCAGACCTTGTTCCAGCTGCATACCATCTTAAAATGCACAACTTCCACAACAATGGTGAGGTTTCTCTCCCTCACAACTCATAACTTACTCCTTAATCATACGTTTATTTTCGAAAACCCTAACTTGTTAATGCACTCTGCAAATCTGCTCTACCAATCCTGTCTCAACTCCTTTAGATTCGCCACACAAAACCCAATCATCTGCATATAATAGGTAGGAGGATTATCCACTCCTTCATTTCTCCATCATTCATACACCATCCCTCCACCGCAGAACCCCACTCTCATTGATAATAACCAGATCCATAAGTACAAATTGAGATAAACCAATGAGACATACACATCCCTGCCTCACTCTGCTATTATATTAAACCAATCACTTTCGATCTCCATTTTATTTTAACCACGGCTTCCACTATCAGTCATAATAACTTTTTTGATGCTCCATTCTGAAAGCCTACCAACAAACCCTCATATGCACGTAACTACCTGCCATAGAGCTTTCTCTAATTCTATATATCGCCTGTTCATCATCCATCAACCTAATTACAATTTATTATTTCTCTCATTTTTTATAATTTTTTTTCAAATGCATTTTTATTCCAAGTTGGGTTACCATTCTAAAAACGCACTTTGTTCCTTCCCCAATCAGTCCTTCGATGAACACTTTTGACCAAAACAAGCATATAGTATCTTCCCTACAACACTATAACTAATCCGTCTATTTCCTACAGTTCACTTATCCCTTACCCTTTATAAGGTTACTATTACTGGCTCTTACTCCAATCCTCGGATACAACCGGCGTGGTGCATAAAACGGCTTTGTCCCAGTACAACTTTCTCCAAATTCCAATCCTCCTAATCTCGCCTGCCGGTTTTGATCATGTTATCACTAGCAACTGGTGCACCTAACATAAAGATTTACCCATACTTTATCCTTCTTATCTACCCTCACTATTACCTTACTCATTAGATCACCAAAAATGCCTATCTTCATGCACCATCAACCCGCACTGAACATATCCCCTATCGCCTCTTTCATTACTTCGCCCTGTATGCTCATTTTATAAGTGTTCTCTTCACACTCGACCTTCACATCCATTTCATTAGTTACGATGCACCAGTCCCTATTTCATTATTCAAGCAGATATCCGTTATTCTCACTCTTAACCTAGTTCACTTCCCTATTCCTTGTAAGTCGTCGCGGCATTCATCAGCCTCCGTTTTCTCAAACTGTTATTTTACCATCGTTTTTTTCCTCCTACTTATGTAGCATCTTTTTGTATTTCCGAGTCTTTTTTCCCCTCGCTTAAGTACTTTGAAAAGGCATCTTGCTTGAAAACCTCCATTGGGTTGATCTAGTACATATACACCGCCCATCTAATTTTTACTTTTTACCGCGGCATCCACGACCTGGGGGTGAATCCCTTACATCATTACACATGGCATTCTTCTCAGCGTTAACATAGTTACTTCCCTACTTTAAGCGACACATATACACACGATACTACTCTTTTCAGCAACTCTTAGAAAATGCTCTCCTTCGAATAGTTAATAGTTGAGCCCGAATTTTGCTTCAATTAAAGTCTCCATACTCTTAATAGTCTGCGCCAGTATTCATCGCATGATTTGACTTGTTGGCACAGCGCCGTCTTAAATAATTTATCCTTATCTGTTTCTTGTTCACCAATGACGCGTTTACTTTCTCACTCTTAATTCACCCTACTAACTTCCTTTTTCTCTTTTCTTATTATTCGACAATTCCTACCTCTCAGACCCACTAACTTAATTTTAACCATAAAAACATAATGATTTTACGATAATCTGCACTGCTCCTTCCTAAACACCACGTAACCTGGGCTTAGTAACATCAAACACATACTTCAACATCTCTCCCTTCACAAACACAAATTCCAATCCAATACTTTTCACTTCAAGACCATCTCTACCTACCCCAACTCCCATATACTTATGAATACTCTTGTGGTTTAAGGAACTATTATTAACACCATATCTCGCTTTCTTCTCCAAACACAGAAATCAAATACCATATAACATTCTCATTTCCTCCGAAACCCCAGAAAGCCACCTGTTATGTCATCATCTTTTTTTGGATCACCTATCCAACCATTACGGTCGGATATCCAACACAAATCAATCTGAAGCTCCTACTCACCCAATCCAAAACATCATTCAGGTTTTTACGCAAAAGATAAATCGCACTCCTCCCTCTCTTTTCTCACAGTTTCCCCACAGATGCGACCATCATGTCACAACTATATTATAGTATCTATATATATATATTAATATATATATTATATATGATTATATATTTATCATATATATATATTCTATATTATATATAACTATATATATAATATTATATATCTATATATATTACTATTATAATATATGTAGGTATATATATTATAATATATTATTATATATATAATCATATATATATATAGTATACCTATATAATATAATATAATAATATATACTATTATATAATATATAAATCTATATATATAGTATATATATTCGATAAAAAATACCCCTCTGAGTAACTTCACCTGCGTGGGATTGAACTGGGCCCGTAGCAGCATGCACGTCGTATGTGCTTGACCACTACGCATGAATGGCGACTAAAGAAGAACGTACAATATCTTCTGTGGTGAATTATCAAGACACCACCTACAGCAAAATGCCACGCGCTCTTCCCCGTCCACACTTGATGGGTGCAAGCAGAGCACCGCACAAGGTGAAAAACACTCGCACACGGGGGATCACTATTTTATAGATACAGGTAACGCACCTCCTTCTACTCCACTGTCGCGATGTTAATCATATTGATAGAAATTACCCCTCTGAGTAATTTTCCGCTCTGGATTTGAACCTGGAGCCCTAGCAGATGACTCGTATTCTACCCTAATATATCCGAGTGTGCCGGGAGAGCGTGGCAATGTCCTGTAGTGGGTGCTATTCACCACAGGAACAGATTTGACACGTTCTTCTTTTAGTCATCGTGGCAATAGTGTCAAGCACCTACGCACTAAAGCAGCAGTTAATCCCACAGGGTGAATCTACTCAGAGGGGGTATTTATCCAATCTATTATAACACTCGCAAACGTGGAGTAGAAAGGTGCAGCAGCTTACTTATATACGTATATCGGTATATATATATAATATTTATATATATATATATATTTTATACTATATATATAATATAATTATATATTATATATATTACTATTTATATATATATATGGACCATACACACGATATTGCATAACATGTAGAGTTCAACTGTACACACGACACCTTACCTGTTGTTGAGGTCTTCGATAATGCGACTGGGGGATGTTGATTCCGTAAGTATGGGAAAGCCCTCGTCATCGGCATGAGGTTCTGAATTGTAAAGTGTAGAATGTCTGGCTGAAGACTGGGGCCTTTCCCCTGAACCTGGCACACCCCTCGATGGTCCCGCGACGCTGACATTAGAGAAATTTCGATATGACTGTCCATGCGTAACCTCGGCTCTTGCATTAACATCTGACCACTGACGTAGGGAAAATATCATATATTTATATATATTATATATATTATATATATATATATATATATATATGAATATATATGATATATATATATATATTATATATATATATGTGATGTGTGTGTGTGTGTGTGTGGTGTGTGTGTGTGTGGTGTGTGTGTTTGCAATATTGCATTACTGCATCGACTGCATCGATCATCGGATGCATCGATGGCATCGATGCATGCGTTGCATCGCAATGCAATATTATATGGCGACTTCCCTGGTCCATAACTAAACATGGATCGTAAGAAGAAGACATGATTTTAAACACATTTCGTACCGTTTGTGATATAACACATAATTTATATAATAATAATAATAATAATAATATAATAATTAATAATAATAATAATAATAATAATAATCATAAATAATAATAATCAATAATAATAATATATAATAATATAATAATAATAAATATATAATAATAATAAATATATATATATATATATAGTAATAGTATACTATATATATATATATATATATATATATATATATATATATATATATATAAATATATATATAATATAGGAGTTTAATTTGTCAAGAAAACTATCTTTCTTTCATAGCCCTGGGCATAATCTTATCGGTCAGCATATCGGAGAAAACGTAATTAACCGTGAACTGAAAAGGGATTAACTTTTAAGCCCTTTTAACCGCAAACCTCATTAGACTAATCCACCTTGAAACTCTGCAGAAGCACGTATAGGGAAAGTTGAAAATTCTTTATCTCTTTATCTTTTATTTAAAATACAACATTGCTTGAACTCAATTTCTATATAACACATACCAATTTCAAGATAAGGACTGGAAGGGCCGCTTTAAGGTTCATCGCCAGACAAGTCATGATCACTTACCTGCCACAACCCGTGATGGAGCAGCCGCAGTAAAACTTCCACCGCCAGCCTGTCGCAATTTTATATATATAGCAGCAAGATGGGCGGGTGAACTAAGAGAGTGGGGGAGTAAGGAGGAGTAAAAACCCCATCTCCTCAATGACAATGCGAACGAAAGACGAAACGAGTATACCAAACCCCGGCGTTGGCGCAGAGGACAGGAGGCGGAGGCGGGAAAGCGGGACCAAGTCGGAGGCGGCGGCGGGGACCAAGGAGGAGGCGGGACGAAAAACGGGCGCGCGCGGAAACCAAGTGTGTGTGTGTTGTGTAGTGCCAAGATGAGAGAGAGAGAGAGTAGATGATGTAGTCATGGCAACAGATCAAAGGGGGGTATGTCGGGCATGACAACACTAAGGAAGGTTGGGGTAACAGAGAGGTGGGAGAACGGAAAGGGGGTAGGGGTAACGGGTGTATGTGTATGTGCGTAATGAACATCTCGTGTAATGTTGATGACTGCCTCATCAAACATCCACTCGAATGTGCGCACCTACGGGGCGCACACATACGAAAATATAAAAAGGGGGGTAAAAAAAAGGGGGATAAAAAAAAAAAAATTAACAAATAAAAAAATAATAATATAATATATATTACATACATAATTAACTTACATTAAAAAATAAATCATGATGTACGCACTGCTTAACGCGTGCTGGCCTGCCGTATCTCTGTTTCTTTTCCTCCCTCTTCATCTCCAAAGGTTCCCCGAAACAATCGGCCCCACAGAACTAAGGAGCCACACAGGAGCAGTATCAATTTTGCGGTAAAAGATGGTGTAGGCCTAGCCCAATTCAGCACGAACGACTATAAAAACGCGTGGCATGACAAGACTCGACCCACTAGGATTAACCAGGCACCCACCATAACAACACTAGCGCCCACAAGCAGTAAATTAAAAGCACTCAACAGGCACGGTATATATATAATATATATATATTTATAATTATAATTATATATTATTATATATATCATAATCAGTGGTGGAGAAATTAATATATACCGATCCCGTTGGTATAGGAAGGATATATTATAATTATTAGATGAATTATTAGATTTGTTAATTAATTAGTCAAATATAATACAAATAAAAGATAGTTTTATTCGTATAATTCTATAATATAATATAATATATATATATATAATATATCATATATATATATAGTTATATTATAATATCGTATTATTATTTGGGATAAAAAATACTCCTCAGTATTCAACTCCTTCTGGATCTAACCTCCTAGGATGAAACGTGTATGTGCCTGACCATCTACGGGCTGGCCCTATTGGATGTATAAGAATGGGGACCCGTAATCAAATCTTCGGGGTTTGGTGGATACTCACTCACAGCCCCCTACAGGACATGGCCACGCTCTCCGTCTCAAACTCCCGTGGGGCGCAGGTCAGGCATGACACCAACACAAAGGTGAAAAACACCTCACCAACGGGGGATCAATATTTTATAAGATACAGTGTAAACTGGGCACCTTCCTTCTAACCTCAATTCGTGGTTACAGAACTCTATTGATTAAAAATTACGTGCCCTCGTCTGAGTATTTCCACCTGCGTGGGGTCTGTGAACCGCTGGAGGTCCTAGCAGATGAATTGCGTATGTGCTTTACCACTAAAGTCCCGGAGTTGGACTGGAACAGCGTGTCATGTCTGTAGGTGGGTGCTTAAAAAATCACCACAGGAAGATTTGACACGGTTCTTCTTTAGTCCATCGTGGCTACTAGTGGTCAAGCACATTCGCTAAGGCCCAGGTTCAATCCCAGCAGGGTGAATTACTCAGAGGGGGTATTTTTATCAATACTTATAACACTGCTGTGAGGAGTAATAGTGGAGCAGTTTACTTATATTATTATATTTTATATACTGTATAATATATCCTACTATTCATAATGGATATAAATAGATACTAATATTCTATATCTTTATCTGTATAGTAGGTCCAACCATATTTTCATTATATATATAATACTAAATATAATTATAATCTATTATACATATAATATAAATATATTATATAACTATATACTATATATTAATAATTATTTATATAATAATAATAATAATAATGAATAATAATAATAATATATACATATAATAATATACTAATAATAAATGAATAAATATTAATAAATTAATAATCAATATAATTAATAAACAATAAATAAATAATAAAGTATAAAATCGTTCCTCTAAAATGCCCCACAATTGTGACAAATGCCATATAAACTGCCCACTTAGTGCCCAATTGTTAAAGTGCTTGGCACTTACCCATCACACTTAATCCAACTCGCGGATCTGCTAATCGTATACGGAAGGAGGGTTAAATATCAATGACATGGGGTTCCTTCCTATAAGGACAGCTTTGACTTTTATCAAAAGAGATCAAACTACTTTCTACGTTAATGTATGTCACTTGCAGACAGTATATATCTAATTATATGAGTAGTGAGAATGAGAGTGAGTGGCATATATATAATATTATATCGTAACATGCTATCCATAGTATAGTTGAGTAATACCTTGATATTGATATCAGATATTTTAGAAAGACAAGCGCCCTGTACACTAAGGGATTAAGCTATAAGGTAAGAACCACTATATAGAGACAAGTATAATGCTATTTGTAGATAGCATTTGTTGGCAGCCTCCTGAACATGCTCTCACATGCCATTACACCCGTTACACTTTATCAACTGAGGCAAACTTCTAATTCGCGTACCGCGGATGGTGTTCACTTCATACTATAATCGATACCGGCACGTGTACAATGACATGAATTGGAGTACAGATGACATAGGTAATATCAGAATCAATATAAACTATCAACTTTATATATACACACTATATATCTATATAGTATGTATATATATATATAATGGAGTGCTGCATATATATATATATCATATATATCTATATATATATATATCATTTACTGATATTACCATGTCATCTGTCACCCCATCATCGTCATCGTCGGCGAATATGTATGATGACCCAGTCTCGCGGACGCGAATTAGAAGTTTCTCTGTTGATAAAGTGTTGTAATGCTGTAGACATGCTTCAGGAGGCTATATATATATATATCAATGATATATATTTATTTATATTGTATATACATATATATAATACTATACACTTAAGATAAAGAAGAAAAATGTGCACAGTGCATACTAAATTAGCTCTGATTATATATATAACTATTTATATATCTATACTAATATATCGTGCTTGCTCTAAGCAGTGGACCATTAACATTAACGTAGAAAGTGTTACCACTTTGTTTTTAACAGGTAAAGTGTCTAATTAGCACAGGACCCAGTCATTGATATTATATATCTCTTTCTATACAATTACCAGTATCGGTTGGTGAATGATTAGCCCTCGTGGCCCTATTGCAAATAACATTCACTTTCCGTGTCTGGGTGGTAATAATCTCTCCTGTCTCTTTAATATTTGACTCCGACGATAATTAACTTGTTGGGGGGACTGACAATTGTGATAGACGGTTACAGCGTCGCGTATGCAAAATCTAGATAGATATAATTCCTCACACCGCATGTATATATATATACTATAAATACTATATATTATATATATATTATATATAA
>JABUQX010135519.1:32500-33748 GCA_015478945.1 Trachelipus rathkii
AGCCGAAAAGTTAAAATAAAAAAAACGCTATTACTAAACATGACATAATAAAATACTCCTTTAAGATAGATATCTTTCAATACTCAATTTCAAAATTCTTAAATTGTGATGCAAAAACATGGCTTTCACTAGTATCTGGCGAGAGACTGTTCCTTTTGGGGGGGTTTTCCTACCTAACCTACACTATAAATACGCTCTCTCTCGACTGATGGAGGTGGAGGAGGTGCTGATAGTTATTTGCCTGCAAGCACTAATAATAATGAAAACCTTGGCCCATTTCATGCCACCATGCCAGAAAGGATTCTCTTCTGTAGGCAGCATCTCATGTTTTCGTAGAGCCTCATCTCCTCTTTCACAGAGACTGCAAATTTGAATTATCTTTGCTCCTTGATGACTGTCTCTTCAGTTTTTATGAGGGTTCCCTGGTGTGATTCCTTTGAAGGTGAATGTGATGTCAATGCAATTTCGGCCATGAACTTATCAAAGAGTCTAACATATCCAAAAATCCTCATCTTCAGAAGGTTTATTTGCTGAAAAGCCCCCATCGTCACTATCAGTGCTGTTGCCAGGGGTTGCAGATAAGGCTTCCCCTTCTCTGTCTCTTTTTTTTTTTTTTTTTTTTGGCAAACGAGCAAGCTCCTCGGTTATACTATTTTAATGCACATTCTAGAAGTGGTTCACCGTAGGAGAGATGCTATTCTTGTGGGGTTTCAGCTAGCTTAAGAAATTCCTTAATAGAACCCTTTTATTTATTTATTTATTTTTTTTACAGTTGTCACCGCCGCTACGGGCAGAACCCTATTCAAAGAGTGGGTGTTGAACGCCTCAAAAATAATCCATCTAACGCAAATTACGCAGATGAGCACAGACGCAGAGGCTTTAAAGTGAGGAAATTAAATTCAGTAGGAAACACAGAAGATGGGAGAGAATTCCACAGAACAGAGGTGGCAGGAAGGAAGGAAGCACCGCAGCGAACCAGTCTGGAGTTAATAACATCAACACAAAACTCATGCGCAGACAGAGCACCCCTTGTGCTACAGCGAGGGCGTCGTAAAAGGTGGTGGTACGCAGGTGGATGATTCCCTCGAGCACTTGCCTCTACGGTACCTATAGAAAGGGATAAAAGCACCAACATCGATTGCCGCAAATATAAAGGGTCAAGTGAGCTAGAAAGTACAGGACAGTTTATAAGTCTTTTTTGGCCTTTGACTCGACCTATCAAAGCCGGATGAAACCAGAGCCCCGCCC